>JBBPRB010001027.1:0-11118 GCA_038092815.1 Hortiboletus rubellus | reverse complement strand
CTGGTCTGATGTCTGAAGGTGATAAAAGACCCGTTGCAATGCAAGAGACACACTTTCAGTGGGGAGTTCGTCCTCTGTAGGAATTTGGTACACCGCCTAAATGCTGATGTGAGCAAAGGGTAATCTTGCGCCACCGGGACGTGCCTTTCTGAAGTAGCGGGTGCAAAACAGCGACTGAAGGAGTGAATTCATGTAGCAAGTGGCACCTTGGTTTTTCAAACCGACGTAACCAGTCTCCTTCTTCGAATCGTAGCTGGTCGGTGATGATGAGGGGTGCAATGAGGAAAGGAGGGAAAAGGACGTTACTTGACAAAATTATGCCACAAGACACCGGTGGGATCTTCAAGTACGCGAACGTACACGGTGACATCGGCACACTCGTCTTCGATAGTTGGACGGAGGTGACCTTCTTGGACGTTGAAGAGCTTGCGCAGTTCGCTAAAGCGAGTGAAACCCCAATCGCATTCCTCGGTAATGAAACGATGATGGGCATCTTATACAAGGGGGATCGGTAGTGGAATGAAAGATGCACAATGAGACTCACGGCTGACGGTGTATATTGTGGGGTCATGGACGTTTGATATGACGAGGGCGAACTGGGCGCAAGCGTGCCAACCCTCTGGGGACTTTTTCGGATCTGCGTAGTCGAGGTACACTGAGACGGTATCATTGGGAGGTGCGTTTGAGTTTCCAAAAGGGAATAAGAGGATGCGCCTGGCAATGAATGGGGTTGGATCAGGGTTACGAGAAGGAGGGGGAACGGACCATCGGTGACCGCCACAGTCAAACTCTGGACTCGTGATCTTCTTCTCGAGCTTCTTCCAGTTGGTCAGCCTCCAAGTGTAGACTTTGAAGTCCTTGACATCATGGCCAAGGTCGGGCATATGTTTTGCAGCGAACGACTCGTCTGGGGATTGGTGAGAAAAGGGGGAGAGATGGCAAGGGATGTGCACGGACGATCACGGACGGAGACGACGTCGTCGACGATTTCCATTGGGGGACCGCCGTTGACTTTTTCGTCGGGGATGTCCATGGTATCGAGCGCCTGGGAGGGGGGGATGGGCGGGTGTGTGTGTGTGTGATCGGAGGATGCACGCACGGCGATGGGCCAGGGGTGTGGCGAGTCAGACGGCCTGGATGGACAGCTACTATCGCGGTCGCTCAGACAAAGTCGGTGGGAAATCGTGCGCGGTCGCAGTGATTGCGTAAGCAACGCCGCACCCTTTTAAGCGCGGCCCGCTGGTCTGTCTCCACACACGATCCTTAGATTGTCTCGACAACACCCCACTGTCGGTAATGAGTCAATTTCGTGTAAGAGCAGGTCGGGCACGCCAGCCCCGTCCTGGGGCGGGCCCTCGCTCGACGCCGCCTGTCGCGCGCTGGGTGGTGCGCTGCCGCACCATTGCGTCGTGTTTGGCAGACATGTAGGATACACTATGAATAAAAGTGAATTCAACACAGCCAGGAACGGTCGTAAGCAGGAGTGCCGTTGCCCCGGCCTCATGTCGACATCTCAGCGTCTCTCCCCTTCCTTCCTCCCTTGCCTCCGCCATTGGTCCCAAACCACCACCTTTGCATGAACAGTCATACCCGCCGGCGTGACGACCGCTCTGCACCAGCCGATCCCTACAAGCAATGGCTCCCTTCCGGCTATGATCCTGATCGCCGCCGGAACCGCTCTGCCACTTTGCCCTCCAATGCCAACGACCCGCGGCCTTATCCGTCCCAGGACACCCGATACAACGACCCGAGACAGTCTTCTCGTCCCCATCGTCAGGATCCTCACCATCCCCCCGCACCGTCTCAATCCTATCACCAATCCGCCGCGCACCCCCCCTCAACAAGCAGAGCCTATCAGCACGCGACGCGCCCATCTGTGCAGCACTCTTCATCCTATCACTACCCACAGCCCTCGTCGTATCAACCCTCGTCCGCCTATCCAGTAGCGAGCTCTTCTCGGAGACCCCACCCAGACCCACCTGATCCAAGACCGTCGAGACGTCCCGCTCCTTCATCTCACCATCCCTCCCACGACCACGTTTCCGGCAGCGAACAGGTCCCAAGGACTTCCGGACGTCCCTCTCGTGCCATTCACTCTTCAATGCAGCCTTCCGTCTCAGCCCCGCCGAACCATACTGTCTGGATCCCCCCCCAGGAGACATCCTCTTCGCGGCGCCACAAAGACCCCTACAGGGATCGCGACAGGGACCATGAGCGGGAGAGGGACCGGGACAGAGAGAGGGACAGAGAAAGAGACAAACCCACCCCAGAGCTTGAAAACAGATACAAGGACAGAACGAGACCTGACCGCCCTCGCGAACGTGAGCGTGAGCGTGCTACAGAAGCCCGCTATCAAGAACCCACCAGGTCCAGGCATCACGATAGGCGCAAGGATTCCGATACAGAGGCCGTCATGTATTCTGAACAAAGAAATGCGTCCAAGGCTTCACTTTCCGGGAGGGAAGGCCACTCTTCCGCGCGCGAGTTAGCCAACGGTCACAGAAGACATCGCACAGAGGAGGGGACAACTTCCACCGTGAGCCTGGGGCACACTTTATATTCTCCCATAACTTATCCTACACGTCAATAGGGTCGTCGACACCAGCCTGAACACATGCAGAACCCGATCGCTACCATGCCGTCCCAGTCCACCGCTGTGCCGCAACCAGACGTACAACAGACAGGTGAACCCCCGCCGGCTCCTCGCGTAATGCCTGTTTACCTTCCACCAAAAGCAAAGCCACAGCGCTCACATCGAGAGGCACGCCCGTCCACTGCCCAAGGTGCACAATCTGGCAGCGATACAGAACGAGCAACCGGAAAGGTAGTTCATATCTGATCGCCATATCACACTGCTCATACTAACACCCAAACTCAGCATCGTATGGAACGCACACCTTCGGGTCCTGCTGCGCAAAGAAGCGACGTGCATACATCCGCTTCCACGAGGGACAAAGGCAATCACGATCTGCCGATGGGAGCACGAGATGACGTGAAGAGGCTGGAGGTATGGCCACTCGCTGTCTCCTGGGCCAGTCATTGTGCAACTCACATCAAACACAGGCCAAGTACGGAGCGCGCCAAGACACTCGCCAACCGCTTGCACCGATCAATGTTGACATTCCTCTTGTAACACCAGGGCACAATGTATCCGCTTTACCCACCGAGACTAGGGCTTCGACTGCACCACAAATTGTCAGTATTCGCGCGGGCCAGGGTCCTTCTGATCCGCACGACGCGCATTTTAAGTCATCGGCAGTTTCACATTCAGACACTTCACAGGAAATCGTAACCCACCCTCCTCACCCAACTTCTGCGTCAATTGTCAAATCCTCTGGTCTTACTCGATCGCAGTCTTCTGAACCGCGGGCTCAGTCCGATCGCTCCCCAGTCGTTGTAGAACATTCACGCACTGATCCTCGTGGGAACGACCTACCTCCTGGTCAACGCGTGTCGATCCACGAGTCCAGTCGAGCATCGCCCACCCCGATCGTTAAACCTTCCTACACCCGTGGGAACACGGAAACAGGGGCGGATGTCGCAAGTTCATCGTATCTGCACAGCCGACCACCATCCCGCTCCGCGCACAGGACTTCTGCCATCAACACTGTTCCTCCTGCAGTCGTTGGCCCGCGCCCCCTGCGTTCTGTTTCCCAGGGACCGTCGGTAAATGAGCCTCCTACCCGTCCACCATCTGTTACACGCAACGTCTCAACCTCTGTTCCCAACCACCACTCTGTACCTCCATCTCCCGCTCTTCCAACTAATGGTAGTCCGCCGAGGGCTGGACACACTCATGGTTCGTTCTCGTCTACTCAACCTAGTCCCAAATACGCACAACTTCACGGCGTGTCCCCCTCCACATCCACGCGACAAGCGCCATCTATCCCTTCTAGTGTTCACCCCACCCCGACCATTGTTCCTCAGACGCTCACACCATCCTCTCGACCTTCTACCCGAAACGGCATGTATACAGACGCATCATTTGCTCATCAGCCGTCCGCAGACCAACGACCAACGACCGACAACCATACAGAACTCCGGCAGACACCTAGTAGTACCACCGTCAACGCATCCTGGGTTGTTCAAACCCCAGCTACTGCCAAAAGGACCAGGATATCTCGAGAGGACAAGTATTTGCGAGACCATCAATTCAACCTGGAGACGCCTCAAGCACAACTCCGTCAAGTACTCTCACAGGATGACGATCCATTCCCCCGTGCATCTTCGTCGATGATGAAGGCAAGCCAGGCGATCACGCCATCAACATCGTCTCGACGGAACTCTCTTGCTACGAAGGCGAGAGATGCCATCTTTGGCACACCACGAGGCGCGTCGGCGAATAATTCGCCCAAGTCTGGGGCTACAAAAGAGGTGATGTTCATAAGCTTTGGATCCTCGCTTCCTCTCTCATCTTCTGCACAGGCAGCCACTCCGCACCTTGCAGGACCACCGCAGATTGCCGTCGTCGGGGCAACTCCCATTACCATCACTCGCGACTTACCGCAAGGCCGTTTTGATCATGCTCTGCTTGCGCCTCCCTTTCCTGCGCCGACTTTGGTGTCACAATCTCAGCCCTCGCAGCCTGTGGTTCGAAATAAATCATCGACACCTTATCAGTCGCAGCCAACGCCAGCGGTGGATGCACCATCGTTGTTTGAGCCGTATCGACCACCATCTCCAACCTACGGGGACAGTGGCCAGTTTTCACCCCCGCCGCTACCGATTCCCCCACCCAGGGGTCTAGAGGACTCTCCCCCTCCACCTATTGAGACACGAGCAAGCGAAATCATTCCGACACGTTCGCAGAGCGATGGACATCCCCAAAGCTATGTGCATTCAGTCCCCGAGGTACAAAGTGAAATGCTTCATCTGCCCTCACAACCTTCAGCCATACCCCAACCTTCAATTGTGCCTCCACGAGTCACAGAGACGTGGCAACCTAGCAGGGTGGATAGCAATACGGTCCCAACGGTGACATCGAGTGGATCTGTAGCCATGGCTCATAGTGATGCGAAATCTTCAAAGCCAGCCTCTGCTCAGCCCGACGATGTGCAGGTAGTTCATCAAGAAATCATGAGGTCTATTTCTGTTCTTCCGTCGCAGACTTCGGCTCCTACAAGATCGCGACCGAAAGTCACAATCGAGGATGTTACAGAGGATCCACTCGTGCCCACGAGTATGCAGACGATAACGCCTTCAGTCCCGGCATCGTCGAGACCTATGCAACCGTCTCAGCATACCACTGCTGCGAACGTGAACTTGATGTCCAGGTCTGCCGTAGTGGACCAACCTAGTCATAAATCATCACCCCAGCCCAGAAGCAGAGATCCACCTCTACATCGTAATAGCGAGCTCAGTGCTATGCCCGCTGCTCCCCCCATGCCTCCACCAACTCCTGCCGCCGCACCACCCGCAAGCCGCGTTCCATCTTCTGCGCCTCCTACTCAACCTACATTTCCCATGTCTCCCGAGGAGGGACCTGCTCAACGTGCTACGCCCCATACTACATCCTCTCGTACCCACCAACGTACTGCGGAAATGTTTCTGGCGAGTAAGCTCTCATCGTCTACGGGAACCAGTTCTGGTGTTGCTGGGAGTGTCGACAAGTCAACCGTTGCTCCAGTACAACCAACTTATAACCCTCTCGGTACCGCTACCGGTCAACAGCAACCAGCGAACAGTGCTAGTGTACAAAGCCCTTGGGCTTCCAGGCTCGTAAATGCACCAACTACTGCTGTCCCTCATCCCAGTGCCTCTGCCACAGCCTCCATGACCAGGGTTGCTGCGCCGACGATGATTAGCTCTGGCCCACCGGTCGGTACACCAGGACTGCACATACCTGCTCCGTCCTCCAGTATCAATGCCCAACTACCATCTGCTCCCGACCCTTCCAGGTACAGCCATTCAGGACCTCTCTCAATCCCTTCTGTAGATGCCACGACCACGACCGTGGTGTCCACAGCTGCTGTCAAGAATGCTCATCAAGAACAACCTGTCGTAGATTCTACCCGACCTCGCGATGTTATACCCTCCGCCACTCGCAACCTTCCTTCTTCGTCGCATATATACCCTACTTCCGCTCGCCCAGGCACGTCCTCTGCATCAACTCAACAGACACATGTAACTCCAGCGCAATTGTCGACCCATCATCGAGCTGTATCCTTGCCCATTACACCGTCTTCTTCAGCGGTGCAAAAACCGCCTTCACCTCGCAAATATTCACAGCCTATCTCGTCTACCACAGTTTCGACGCAACCTTTCCCGCCTCGCCCGTCTGTCCCCGAGTCTCAAACAGCACGGGTCCCAGCGTCTGGACATATGCCTACCCCTGCTCCAACCCGGACGGCGCGCTTGCCACCTCCTGATCGTACGAATGACTCTGATATGCTTAAAACCCCATCATCCATCGCGCCATCCCCCATGCTCAACCCAGGCACCTCTAACACTGGACCACAGTCCATTGCTGTTCCGATCCGGGCACGGCAGGTGTCCACAGATTCAAAAGACGACAAGAAGAAAGCTACAGGGTTGTTTGGCCTTTTCAGGGCGAGAACACTCTCATCAAAAGCGGCCGATCCCCCAGCTGTCCCTGCTACTGCCAGAGCGTCTCTTGACCAAGGGAGGACTCATCCCGATGCCTCCATTGTTACATCTACCGCTATGGCTGTGCCCCGTGGGGTGACATCGACCTCGACTTCACAGGAGTTGCATTCTGCCCCGCCACAGGTTGCCTCCACCTCCATACGTGTGGGACCACAGTCCAAGTTCAAAGGCAGGGTACCCAATCCAATTGCCATCCCACCTCCTCCAACGCAGACAGGACGGGAGCACAAGGAAACCACTCCACACATCTTCACCCCTTTCAAGTTCCTTACCATGCACTCCAAGAGGAATCGAACGGTGTCAGCTGCGTCTCTCGATGTCTGTGATGGCAACACTGCTGTGAGCATCTTGTTTCTTCTTCCCGATGTGCGATTAATCAAGCCCGTGAACAGACCAATACTGTGATCGGGTCCCCTGATCACTCTACCGTCAGCCAAGTTCAACCTTTGCCCATCATACCCCCGGATGTTCGCGACCCATTGGTGGCGGCGTCGGAATGGAGGGACAGGGAGGAAGCGGCACGAAGAGAGCGCAGGATTCATCGTATTCGTCGGCCCGGGGTCACTTTTGACGTAGAAGAGGAACCCCCCTCTCCAGCACCCGGCACTCTAAGCAAGCGGAAGAAGTTGGTTCGTCGCCCATCTGGACGCACTCCCACTCCCGGACCGCCGCGTGGTTGACGTCGGGATGTGGATCGCGCCATTTGAAAGTACCTTAAGTCAGACACTCAGGTTATGTATGTTATGTCACGCCTAGTAGTATGTATCTCGCCTGTTTAAAGCTCATCGTCGTTGCTATCTAAACATGTAATGCTTTTGCTTTTGCTTTTGTCGTTGACGGTTCCGAGTCTGGCGAGAGACGTGACAAGACGCGTGACGCTTCGCGTACGTGACCCACCTAATAGTATCTCGATCACTCACTAGTACTCACCCCTCAATCTGAGAGTCAGAATGTTCAAAAACAGTGAACGAAACCAACCTGGGGCGAAGCCATCCAAAGAACTCCGAACCACTACCCGCTTACCAACGAACAGATCAGCGTACTCCTTCCGGCTGAACTTGTATGTGCTGCCGCTGTATAACATTCGCTGCGAGCTCACAGCTACCCCAGTTATGACGAGCCGCCACGGGGCGAAGTAACGCTGGAAGATTTCGAAACATGCGCACTCGACCGCCTTCGCATACTCGCAGAGATCGAGTCCTCGTTTGCACGAAACCGGTCATGGGATGAGCTCAGGACCGTGACCGATACCCAGTGCAAAAAGTATCTCCCACTCAACAGCAACACGGCCATCACGGTAGCCCTGGAGGAGCAGCGACGAAACGATCACCTCGGTCATTTCGTCCTCCGACTTGCGTTTTGTCGTTCGTGCGTTCCCATGGTTTTCCTTTGGGTGGTATCGAACGTGAGCTCATTGATGACCGTTCACCAGAGAGGAGCTGAGAAGGCGGTTCGTCAAAGCAGAGGCGACGTTGTTTAGGGTACGGTACGAGACGGATGATGCGGTGGAACGTGCGGCATTTCTTGCCACACAGAAATTTGAATGGGAAAAGGTCGTTTGTCAAACCCCCATGCCGTTCCTCACGCTGAAGCGTCACGATTAGGTCGAAAAATCCGAAAGGGACCGGTTCGCGAAGAATCTATGGGCGCTCGAAGGAAAACCGGTCTCAAAGTCCGATTTCCCACCCGAGAGCTGGTCTACAGAGTATCACAAGGTATGTCGAATGACACGAACAGGGTCGTTGATTGAACGTTAACATGGCAGGTGCCTTGGACCAGAGTACCTGACCTGGTCGCCAAAAGACGCGTTTTTCTATCCAAAGGCTATGCTTATGTGGCCAGCACTGAAATGTCTGGGTTCGTGTTCAACGAGTTTGAAAGAAAACTCGGGATGGCACTCGAGGTGAGTTCTCTCCATATGTATGATCACATGGTAGCGTTCCTGAAAACGCACAGCACACTGCCAGAATGCTTCCCCGGATGGATGAGGACACGAGGTTGGTACCTATATTGAATAATCTATCCCAGGGATTCCTCGCAGGTGTTCCATCAGAATGGGCAAACCACTCCGCCACCGGAGATGAGATCCGAGCCGACATGGTTGACGATCTCGCGAGGAAACACTTCCCGATGTGTATGCGAAATTTGCACGAGTGCTTGGTCAGGGATCGCCATTTGAAGCACTTTGGGAGATTGCAATACGGACTTTTCCTCAAGGTGCGACAATGACTCGAACGTTTTTGATTGGGTGACTTATTCACTCACAGGTTTTGGGTCTATCGATCGACGAAGCTGTCACATTCTGGAGAAGGTCGTTTAGCAACCTGACGGACGACAAGTTCAACAAGGAGTACAAGTACAACATCAGGCATTCTTACGGTTTGGAAGGAAAACGTGCAAATTATCCCGCAAGAAGGTACGCTCACACGACCTTGGACAACACTTAAGGTTATATCGCTTGCAGTTGCCAACAAATCCTCACGACCGATAATCCCGGTGTTGGAGATTGCCACGGATGTCCATATCGCCACTTTGGCCCTGAGAACCTGCAAACCGGTCTACTCTCTGCATATTCCTCTCAGGGCCTCACTGCTAGCGACCTACATGAGGTCATGAGGACAGTCAAAGAAGGCCACTATCACGTCGCCTGCACGCGCGTCTTTGAGATAACACATGCCAGTCGAGGAGTGAAGAAGGGAGAAGGTATAGGTGACGGGGATAGTGTGATACACCCCAATCAGTATGCCGCGAGAAGTATTGAGCTCGAAAAGTTGCGGCGAGAAGATGCGATGGCGGTAGAATCATAGGCTTCAGAGTGTTTTGGCTGTAATGAAGTTAGTCTTTATGGAACAAGCGGTATCAGGAGTCCCCACATAGGATCGGACCCCGTCGGCCGTGTGACTCGGCGCATATAATATTGCCAGTCTCAGCTCCCTGCCATCCCACATTTCGTGTCGTCTGCCCGTCTCTGTATCCTCATCGCGCAACGTTTTCATTACCAGGATGGCTCGCAACAAGACATCCAAGCCCAACGGTGCTGCCACAGTGAACGATGACCACGTTCTTCAACAATATGTTGATTCTGATGGCCACTTTTCCATGGTCAGGTACGGCACGCCTTCCCCGCTCCCCTGCCGATCCATGCTGAACCAGCCGGTGCAGAAACTTCAGGTTGGCTGACCTTGTGACGATTATGAATGGTGTCTGTGGCTCCTTCTCGATATTTTCCTCGGCTCATTACTTGACAACGAACGATGACGAGTGTTTGTGGTGGGCGTTTGCCCTTCCCCTGGCGGGGCTGATGTTTGACTTCTTCGATGGAAAAGTTGCGAGGTGGAGGAAGTCCAGTAGCTTACTCGGACAAGAGTTGGACAGTCTGGCCGACTTGGTGGGAAATGTATCATTCTACGACTGAGCTGAGCTTAATGCTTCATACAGATCTCATTTGGCGTTGCACCAGCTGTCCTCGCCTTCGCTGTTGGCCTTCGAACGTATCTCGACACCGTTTGCCTAACAGGCTTCATATGTTGTGGACTGGCTCGACTCGCCCGCTTCAACGCGACGGTCGCGCTGGTTCCCAAGGACACCGGAGGGAAGGCGCGGTACTTTGAAGGCCTCCCTATTCCATCTTCCCTAGCCCTCGTCGCCCTCCTGTCTTACTGGGCCCGCCAAGGTTGGGTCGAGGGCAAGTCTGGCATACCGGGTGGTCTTGTGACATTATGGGGCCCATCCGGTGGTCGGGGCGATGTTCACCCAGTCAGCATTCTTTTTGGCCTATGGGCTGCTGCAATGGTCAGCAAAACGCTCCGCGTGCCAAAACCGTGATGTGGTTTGGCCTTCGTAGGATAGGTGTGGATGATGTTTGTGAGCTCCTCGGTGACGGATGGGGTACGCTACGAATTTCTAGCAAGGCAGGATGCGGGTAGCCACATTGGCTCATCCCTCTCGATGACACTTTACGAAGAATGAATGTGGTGATCTGTGGGTTTGCTACCAGTGTGCCACTCCTACGTACGGGCACTCGTAGCGGGCCCTTGTTTTATTATCTCCGTTCAAAGACATTTGTTCCTATCCAGTATTACAATAATTCGCATCGGGATTGGTTTATGGACGATGATACCGTTGAGTGATAGGGGATTCCTACGACACCTGCCGCGTGACACCGCTCCCTTTTCATTCACACACACTACATTGTTTTCCTGACTACCTAGCCATCATGGTGCCGCCAACGAAGCGTAGAATAAAGTCCAGCAGAGAGGTCAGAGAACATAAAGAACAGCTCGTTGACACGCCTCTTGACGTGCTTATCGAGGTGAGAGTACTTCACGAATTGATCATCCTCAATGTGCAATAACGACTGCCCCCTCGGGCCAGATCTTCTCTCTCTTAGACCCTCTAGATCTTCTTTATCTTGCCAGGACTACCAAGGTACTGCGGGCATTCCTCCTAAACCCCAGGAAATCTTCTGCCTTGTGGAAGACTGCCATCAGCAATGTCAAGGACTTCCCTCCT
>JBBPRB010001026.1:0-11119 GCA_038092815.1 Hortiboletus rubellus | reverse complement strand
CTTCCGATCTTTGCATGGTAAATAATACTACAAGTATTACATCCTTCTATTAATTGCACAGCGAGTTTATCTGATCATCAGCCCCGTATGTTGAACTGTCGAATTTTGTGTGTACTTACTCCCGAAAACGCTCAGGCTGTCTACTGTTCCATTGGAAATGTAAACAAGGTTCCTGCCGAATGTTCGGCCTACGTCTACTTAGTT
Source organism: Hortiboletus rubellus (assembly GCA_038092815.1). Taxonomy (NCBI): domain Eukaryota; kingdom Fungi; phylum Basidiomycota; class Agaricomycetes; order Boletales; family Boletaceae; genus Hortiboletus; species Hortiboletus rubellus. The sequence continues at coordinate 10,915 of JBBPRB010001026.1, read as the reverse complement.
CAATCGATTCACAGTGCCGGCGATGTCTTGACACACATGTTGCGGTCATCATGTACAAAGCTGGATCCAACAGTCAAAAGAATGTGAATTGACTCGAATGCATTTCACACACGATTACAGACACGCGTTAAACAAGGCCTAAAAACACGACGCACCCATCGAACTTTGGTACACAAAGAGAAATTACGATTATACTCCCCAATCTACAAGTCCACGTGTCATCTATTTTTCGTTCGTAGCGGCAGGCCCTTTGAGTTTCTTGTACCGGTGTTTCTTTCTGTATCCATGCTGATGTCCTTCTTTACTTTGTTCGTGATGCCCGCTAGTCTGCTCGCGAACGTTGCGCTCTTTGGTTGCTGGTAGCCGAACCTTGACCGGAGAAGTATCGTGGTGGAAAGCGATGGACGGGGTCGCTAGATTGCTTTCGAACTCAGGCAAATCGGGGATAGCGGACTTTCGAGTAACATCGACAAAGGGCATTTCAACATAGCGTATTTGATGCCCCGTCGCTCCATCGTGATTTGACGAGATACTATCAATCGCGCCCTGGATTTGCAAGCTCGATGGTGATACAGAAGTTGAGAGCTCCAGGAGAGCGTTGTCCTCTTCGGGCACGGATGAGAGACGCCGTTGCACGGGGTGGGCCTTTGGGCGCGCGTTGCGGTACGAGGATCCGCGGGATAGCATTTTCGGAGACTCTGGAGAAGGAGGGGTAGGAACAACAGGCGAATGGAAAACACTTCGTGGGGGACGGATAGCGCATTCATCGGTGGAAGTCAACGAGGACAAAGAGGCATTTGGCACTGGGACTTGCTGGAGCGGCGGGAGATGTGCGATCGGAGATAACGCTTGCAGTTGTTTGATGTACTTGGCTAGTGTGCCTGAAGAGGACGAACTTTGTCCAAGGGATGGGGCCGAGTCAACATTCGGCACGATTCGTGAGGTCTTAGCAGATGAAGTATTCGTGCTTGTGTCGAAGTTGTTGACCTTATCGTGTTCGTGTCGGTCGTAATCGTGACGAAGATACTGCGAGGCGTTAGCACCGGACCAATATTTTGGTGAAGGGACGGGGACTGGGTGCTCGGCAGGACCAACCAATTCGGGGGAAAACGTGGAACAATAAGTCAGATACGGGGAAAAATGAGAAGACCATTGAGGAGACGAGGAACTGGGTGGCGTCGGAAGAACGTTTCGTGCTTGCAATTTTTGTTCCTGAAGCGCCTGCCTATACAGTTGTTGCTGGAGGTAGTGTTGGGCAATCTCAGTCGGTGGTTGTCTTGTAGGGGAGCTGACCGATTCGTTGGGACGAGGCTCGACAAAAATACGAGGATAGGACTGCGGAAGTCCTAAGGCTACAGTGGCTGGAACAATAGGCTCGAGTCGTCCTGGATAGGCACTGTACGAATCCATATCAGCCAATGACGTTCTGAGGGCCTGTCGGAGACGAGCAAGTTTCCATTCCAGAATACGGTTATTATCGACCGGAAACATATCCATATTGTTCACGAGATCATCGGAAGTTCCAACATTGGTCGGCATCGACTGCCCTTCAGTCCACGGAAGTCCACTGGAAATATCTTGTTGTGTTTCGACGTCAGGTGAAATTCGACACAACAGGCTGCGCTTATCATCGTGGGCTTGTTGTGTCCAAGAGGGGTTTTTCTTCGCATGACCTGTGTGTGAGGAAACCTGTGTCCGGGACTTTGGGGCCTGTTGGGCAACAGGAGTCCTCTTCTTCTGCAAACGTGGTGGAACTTGGCTGGGCCCGTGTGAGGGAGCGTTCTGATTGTCAGGGTGGGAAGAGAGGCCTTCAGCACGAACTTGGCTATGAGGTTGGTCGTCCGGGCCCAAACCCCAGATCATCTGGGCTACATTATCAGGTTCCTCGATGATTGTTCCCTCGGCACCGCTATGCAGTATCGATCCTCAAATTGTTTCACAGCAAATATTGCACAACTCACGATGGACATCTAGCATATGGCAAGGAAAGTGGTCCATGGAGCGCGGGTATTGGGCGAGGAGGAGAGTTTGCCCATGTAATCCAATCTGAAACGGTTCGCGTCACTGCGATGGGTCAGAGATCTTGAGTGAATTACCTTCATCTTCTTCGATGAGCGGCTCTGGCGAGTATTTTCTACGCAAAAACCCCTCTGGGAGTTGAGTACCAGCCGCGATAATAAGAAGGGACTCTGGAGAGGAGGGAGGTGAAGGAGTTTGAGGAACATCGGAAGGCGTGCAGAAACCGCGGTGGCGCCCGCCGTATGATCCAAATGAGTCGCCAGCTGCAGTAGAGGGTGATTGGGAAAGCTCGGCAGACGGCTCCAGTGCTGGCCGAACACGATCGGGCATAGACACAACCCGTTTGCCGTGAGTTTGAGGGATGATCTCGCTCTTGTTTTCTGGCATGGATACGATGCGCCGGCTCGCGATTTCTCCCGCAGGGCACCAACCATGTTTGCGCTTAGAGAGTCGGCAAGAAACCAGCGGGGCGAGCACAGGGCTAGTTGCGCATTGCGGTACGGTATATGCGCCGTCTGGAGTTTTGGATGAGGTGGATTGTGCACCACGACGTGCGACGGGGGGCGCAGCGAGTACCACGGCAGGATCAGCATACGGAGAGGGGAGTGTCTGTACTGCTCTGTCTACATATTCCTTGATGGGACCCATCGGCGGGACAGGGGGACGATGGGGAAGAGGAAGGCGAGGGAGAGGGGGACGATGAGTATTTAAGGAAGGTGAGATGGAACATATTGGATGTCCGCAACTCCGCGATGGCAGAGATGCCGAGTCGGCGGCCGGGAATAAGACGGCTTACCGAAAAGGGCCAGGCGGTGGGATGAGAGCACTGGCGAAACGACACACCCACACACCCCGTCACCGTCGCCATCGTTGTCGTCGTCGTCCCCACCGTCGTCCCCGCCATCGTCCATGTCATAGCCAACAGGCATGATCATTTCCGACGAAGAAGACGACCAGAAGATAAAGGACCCCCCCGCGGCTGCCCCCACCGTTCGTTATCCAGAGCGTGCAGCGAGCCGTCGTCCTCTCTGCCCCCTCCCCGACTATGAAACTTCTCAGGCGCTGGCCTTTCACGATTTCAACGAGTCGCAGGTCACTCTTTACAAACCCCCTCCTCGACGCCGCCTCCTCGATTCCCGCCTCTGGAGGGCCGTCATCATCTCTCTTGTCGTCTACATTTTCCTCACTCTTGTCATTGGAGTCCCTATCATCGTCCACGTGCGTTCTCGCCCATCCCACCTCCGCTCTCTCTCACCTCCACAGCAGAAAGAACACGAACAGAAATACCCTTACAACGCGTTCGCTGCTGTCCCTCCTTGGCCAGATCAAAACAGTGCTTCCTACTACGCTGGCAACATCACAAGCCCCGTCCAATCAGGAATATATCCTGTCTGCAATAACTGGACGTCGGTTGGATATTTTGACGGTGCCAGTTCACCCACCATTTTCGCGGTGTACGTTTGTCCTTTGTCCTACCTTTGGTGTTGACCCCAGACGCCCGTTCTGCAGGACTGAACAACTCGTTTCCCCAAACGGACAGTTCAGCCTCACTTCGAACGCATCCTCCTCCCATGATATCAACCATGTCCAGGGTGCCTTTTACACCGGCATCAACCCCGATCAGACCATTCAAGATGCTGTTTTATCCGTCGCGATGCAATCTTCCCCTCCAAGCGTTTTCAATCAGTCTTTTGTCTGCTTTGCCGTCGCCGAGAACTTCACTGATCTCCTTCTTTATGTTTGTCTTCCGAGTTCACACATCAATTATCCCATCCGTTGCTCACATCCCTCCAGGTTCCGGACAACTTCGGTCCAACTGACAGTATCTTATACAACATCTCTCTCTTGTTTCCACAGACTGCGGTCCCTTCCCGGGTCGACTCCTTTTCCACGGTCCTACCCATGTTTGATCAACGGTTTGGCTCGTTTGATGGCAATGTGTCCTTTAACAAAGTCTCTATCGAAGGCGCAGTCTCTCGAATAACGGTTGACGTAAGTGATTCGCTGGCTACATCGAGCCCATCTGACGTTTATCACGACAGTTCATACAAGCCAACAGATTACTGATAGACACATCGCTAGAACCAATCACAGGGACGTTCCATGCCAAGACCTCCCTCGTCATCAGTACCATCATGGCGTAAGCGCGTTCAGTGACATCCGTTCGAACTATTTATCCAATCATTCTTCTCATCGATAGCCCCATTGTCGCCAATATTAGCCTGTTCAATGATCCCAGTTGGAAGCTCCCTACTACCCTCGAAGTACACACTGGAAATAGGTGCGTCTTAGCTTCTATCTCTAGCTTCTATGCGGCTTTTGACATTGCTTCTTTGTAGCAACTTGACCGCCAATGTCAACATTCTAGCTCCTAATGAGAATCCTCCACCGCGCCCCAACTTCGTTGCGAACCTTCGCACCTTCTCCGGCGTACTGACTACCAACTTTTTGCACGACCCGGCTTCTCCCCCCGCGATCGTCCAACTACGTGCCGTCAATGACCTTGGTCCTGTCGACGTTACCCTTGACTCCCTTTTTGAGGGAATATTCCAGGTGTCCACGAAACAAGCAACTGCATCTATCACGCAGGGAAACGCGAGTGTGACAGATCCTTGGGTTCCGGGCCTGGCAAGAACCATGCAGACAGATTTGAACTCAACAGAGCGATCATATGGGTGGATTGGCTGGGGAGATGAGGGGGCGCTATGGAATGCGTATCAGCTAGGGGAAGTACTGATCGACTCCTCGCTAGCAGACGTGACTCTATCGTTCCTGGGATGAATGGTTGTTGGTGGTGTAAAAGGGGGTAGTTTGGCAAGCGCCTTCGTTTGCTTGTTGGCCGATCTAGCGGTACACATCCAATCTATCTATCCTATTTCCAGTGCAGCTATATCTGGCCACGATCTGGCGACCAGCCTGTCGGACTCGAACCTTCCGCTCACTGAACTTGTTATCGATCCGCCTCGTTCTCTTGGTTCTGATTTCTTCTGGCCCGCTGGCATGGCAAAGTGACTTCAACGTATTTTACATTGTCTGTATGATAGTAACTTAATAGATGGACTGTCATTGACCGTGTTCTTGTAACATTATTTAGCCTTTGACAAAAATACCGAGTTTCGCTGTACTTGCATTTTGCAACAAGAACCGGGTTATCAGTCCACGCCGTCCTCCCATACGCTGCGGTGTCTCGTCAGCGGCACCACCATCACCTGCTCCGCGTCTTCTTTTCTCGGCGAGCCCATGTTCCTCCAACATGGCGCACAGAGCAAACAAGGACTCTCACCTAGTCGAATATCCCCTACGACAGTTAGCACCGCAGGAACTTTGGCACAGGCTTTGCAGACATCGCCAAGGGTAGGCGTAACATGTACCGTGAGAGGGTAGCCACATGGTGGATCAAGGGGGTGAGCTAACCTGGTAGATCTGAGTCAGGAACCACTCCGAGGACAGCAACGCGCAAGAACAAGACACGCCTGATCTGGTCGACGACAACAAAGTGTTCGCAGTTCCCTTGGTGGAGCATCCAATATGGCTGATTGATCCGGAGAGTGAGGGACGTGAAAGGCGTCTGGCTCAGCGACGTGGGCGACTTGGTGATCTGCGGGCGCTTTTCTTCTGGCAACCTTTGCAGATGAGCTAGGAGCTTGCTATGACGAGAAGAAAAGTTCGTCGGGTTTATCTCCAATGGGAAGAGATTCGACATACTGTGCATAGTCATCACCGGGCCGGCCGTCTCCATACACGACGTCATCAATCAGCAACAAGCATCCTTCATCAGCACGCGGAGTAGTCCCTTCGCCCTGTTCTTCGCTTTCATATGTATATCCAACTACATTGCCGTGGCTGTTTACCACCTCGTCTGGCATTTCACTTGAATCACAGGGAATGACCCAGACGAAATCCGCGAGAGTCTGAGAGGACAGCACGACATGCTGGGAGAAACGAGTGAGCTGGCTATGAATCCAGGGCACGCGGTTATGCACAGTGAGCGTAACGAGCGCATCTCGACGCGGAGTACTCTCGATCAGTGCCAAAGAGGGATCTGGATTGGTCCCAGCCAGACGGGGAGACGAAGAACCTGGTTGATGGCGAGTCAACGTGCCATGTCCCGATTTCTTGATATGTTTGAGCGCATTAAAGTCCGAGTGCTTGGGAGCACGCATGAAAAACGCGGATTCCTGGTTCAACCTGTACGGCAGGATGTGATCAAGTTTGCATAGAGGAACGCATGCGACAGGAGCCGTACCCCCAGCACTGAAGAGAAATGGCGTCCAGTTTCTCCTGTAACGCGCGTACCTCTGGCTGAGCCTCTGCTGCCTCGGGGTCCGGTAGACGCTTCCGCTTGCGTCCTTTCGAGGCTGGGCCGCCAGCCTGGCTATGCATTGCGTTTACGGCAGCAGCATGTGTGCGATAAAGGTGTGCAGAGAGTACAGGGTTATCCCACACCTCCTCGACAGTAGCCTTTAGCTCGGCAACACTGTCATGGGCGTCGAGCGTAGATTAGTCGTGAATTGGGGCAAGACAGATAGGGACGCACCTCTCTGAGCATTCTGCTTGGACTGCAGCCCGCTCATCTTCTGAAAGCTTCTGCCAGCTGGGGTGATCAAGCGCGTCGCTTGCTGAGGGGAAGGCAAGTGAGGCGGTGTCATCAAGAAACTTGCGGACGGATATAGGCTCTGAGGGAGGGCCAAAAAAAGAGTCGTAACCTCGAGTGATGTTGACGCTCATGACTTCAAGCTACTACCGACTCGGATGATCAGAGGTATGGTAATCATCCCTGAATTCAGCCTTCACAAAGTATGCGTTACTGTGAGTTCAGCTCAAGTTTTGTATGCGCTGAGCGCTGACTAGTAGTATTTCCTCATTCCGGTTACCATTGTAGATGATATGTAAATATGCAGCTCATATGACAAACATATGCCTAACGACGACCTGACCACGATGGCGAAGCGGCTTGCTTAAGAATCGCCTCCCTCGCCTCCTCCACAGCGGATTCCGAACCTACAGCCGGTCTGAGTTAGACGTCGCACTAATAAGGCAGTATGGGAACGCACCAATAATGACAATAGTGTTGTTGTCTCTGCTAACAGTAATGTCTGCGCCAGTCTCAGCACGCAGACGAGCGACATTGGAGCCTTTTGACCCAACGATTTTTGGGAATGCAGAACGATCAGTGAGGGTCAAGAAGCCAACATGAGTCATCGCCTCGGCCTGTTCAATGGCTGCCTGAACGTCACTCTGTGCACGTTCGAGACTCGCAGCGTCCCTTGCTTTCAGCGTCCACTCCGAATCACCTTCCTCTGCGTCCTGATAATTGGGAGAAATTTGCCAGTTCGACTCCAGAATATCTTCCTCTGCATCGTCAATCCGGGCGGTGGACGTTGCGTCTTGCGGAGGATAAGTCGGTACTGCGGATTTTTGAGGGTGAGCAGATTGTTCGACTTGCACACCGTATGATCGGAGATTCCGGAAGAAGTTGCCTTGCTGCGAGATTGCATGGTGGTATTTTAAGGGTACAGAGACAACAGCAGTGAGTAGCTCTACAGGCGTGGAAATAGTCTGGACTCGCGCCTAACAAAGAGGTCAATCACTGCAGCGCGTCCATTATCTCAACCTGCGTACCTTAAGTTCATCGATTGCAGCTTCACAAGCAGAGCGAGATCCGGAAACTTTGACAATATCAGCGGGGTCTGCATCCTTGAACTCATCCGCATTGACAGCTTCCCCTATTCGGTGGTAGGATCGAGAAGCAGGAAACTGTACTTGGGCGCCAGTGCGAGTTTGCAGTTCATTCAGAAGTTGACCACCTCTGCCAATCAGATTACGATGTCGGACCGCTGGAATCTCGACGGCCAGCACTACGCGGTCTCTCAAAGTGGCAACTGTCTTCTCGAGTTCTGCCATGATTCTGTTGACAAGAGCAGGTTCTCCACGAAGGCGCACTTCGTCGGTGGGCTCACCCTGCCGAGGGCTGGTGTCTTGGTTAGCCGGGGACTGAGACCATCGAAAAATAACATACAACCGCACAAGTCCTGTTTGCAGCTTGGAATCGGATGGACCACCGCAACGAACTATCAAGTCCTTCAAACCCTGACCACCAGCCCCAATGATGGTCCTATGGAACTTGGTCTCGATAACAAGGGATGCCGACGTTTCTTCGCCGACCTGCTCAGCAATTGCCAAAATAGCGGTTTTAGCATCACTGATGGCTTCCTCGGTTCCGCGGACAGTAATGTTAGTCAATGCATTGTCGTCATCTGTGGCCTTGTCGATGTCGATCTGGGCGCCTGTGTCGTCCTTGATCTCGTTGATACTGGCGCCGCCCCTACCGAGGATACGCGCAACAGCACGAGTTGGAACAGTAAATTTGAGAACCTTGTTGGACTCCTTTTCAAACTCCAGGGCCTCGAGCAGTTCGGATTTGGCATCAGCTACACCCTTCTTGCCACCCTTGACGAGGACTTCGTCAGGCTGAAGGGCTTCACGGGTCTTTTCGCCGATTTCCCCGGACCCCCGAGGAAATGTGACCTTGACTTCGTATTTCTCCTCAAGGCGAATGACATATTTACCGTTCTGGCCAATCAAGGAAGCATGGAATTCAGCGGGGATTTTGAGGGTCTCTGATGTCTCGTCTGCCTAAATTGCATGTCAACGACGTATTGGATATCGCAAGCACGAGGAACTAACCAATCTCTCGACCTGAGACAAGATGCGCTTCTTGGCTTCCTCGACGTTCTCCCTGCGCCCTGTTATCTGAGCATGGCATCAGTCCCAAGCCACAATCCATGTGGTGCAGTGACCGACCCTTAATTTGGACTTTGGGAGAACGGGTTTCTTCTTCTTGGCACTGTCCTTCTCCTTCTCCTCAACCGCATCAGAAACACCCACTCTGACACCAAGTTGGTCTCGCAGCCTGTTGACACCGACTCCATGCGCACCGACAATTCGACCGACATATTCCCTGTCTACCTCAAATTCTGTAGACTAAAACATTGCGCGCGGATCAATAACAAACAGTGTAGAGGTTAGATTCACTTACGTAGCTGCTGACAAGAGCATCCTCTTTGGCATCCTCCACGATCCGCAATATTTCCTTGACAGCACGATCGACATCAGCGCTGACCCCGCGGACCATGATGACATCCTGACTGGATGGATCGCCTGCCTCAGCACCGATCTTGACCAAGAGGCCCTTATCTTCGCCAATGATTCTGGAGGAACCAGTTATACGACTATACAGGTGGAAACACATACTTCTTACGCGTTGAGAGTGGTACCGTCTTTGCCAACCACTACATCATGCCAACGTTTCTCGACCGATATTAACTCGCTCTTGACGTCAGCGGCATCCTTGGCCATCTCCAGCAATTTCGTGACAACTTCATTCAGGTGCTTCTCTTTCTCAACAGGCTCAGGCGAGCCCAAAGGGGACAAAGGGTCATAAACCAGTAGAACCGAAGATTGTTCCGCAGACTCGGGAGGGAAGAAGACTCGAACGTTGTGAGCATTGTGGAACTGCTTCATCCTGGGTGATGTTAGACAGACTTCTGGAAGGTACACGTGAAGAGTTACCCTTCTTCGTGTTTTGCCATGATAACCGGGTGGATGAGCCAATCGATGGAAACCTCCTTTGTCGCTCCGATCAGCTTATCAAGAAATTCCGAAACTTGTCGGACAGCAGCATCTACCAGCAGTTTCTCTCCGACAAAATCGATGTTAAGGACTGCGGCCTGGTTGATCGCCATTGCGGATGGCATGAAAACCGAAATATCAGGATGATCAGTACTGAGGGTCTCCGGGTAATTGATGTGTGTGATATAAGCCAAGAGTTGACGGGAAACCGTGACAGGACCGGGAATCGGAAGCTCGTGGGTGTACTGTGAATTCGCCTTCTCCATAACAACACCAAGACCAGTAGAGATGTCGCCCTGCTTGCCATAAACCACGACCTCTTCACTTTGCTCGTGCGGCTCCGGAACGACAACAGAACATTGGCTCTTTGCCATAATCTCCTCGAGAGCTTTGCCAATCAGGAGGCGGTGCTGGCGCTTGGGCAACGGAATCTTGACTGGAATGAGCAGGGACTTGAAAGCTTCGATGGTTGCCTGGATGGTTTCGACAACACGGACGACGGCCTCGCGGTCACCGCTGACGGTGATCTCGCGTTCTGGGGCATTCAAAATCAAGTTAATTTCACCACCCTGCGCTGCCTCAATGAAGAGTGCGCGACGAGCAATGACGAAAGGAAGGATGTGATCTGGGATGTTCTTTACGCGCTGAGTTGACCTGGAAGTTCTAGACGAGATGATCTCGTTTATCATGGCCTGAGCTTCGTACGCGAGAGGTTGCGGACCCGTGATTGTAATGGGAACCATGACTTCGTCCTCCTCGTCCGCAGGCGCGGCAGTCTCATTAGCTGACTCGTTGAGATGACCGTTGGATGTAGCACTGTCCCTACGAGGAATATCCACTTTTACTCCAGTTTGATCCCGGACTTGTTTCAGAGTGGCACCTGGGATGAACGCTAGGACCTTGAATTCAATAAACTAATAACCGGAGACTCACCTTTGGATCCGATGATGACTGGAATAGTAGAGACAGGGGCAGGCAGGGTAAGGGTAACCTAACACTGGGTTCCAAGAAATTTCAGAAAGAGCTATACGCAAACGCACCACAGGACTCAAAAAGGCTAACAGATTCCGTTTCGCTTTGTCAAGCTCCTTCTGAGACTCGGACTTCATGTGGAATGTTGTTTGACGCGTCCCCCGGTTGGCAGAAGCCTCGATCTTGACTTTAAACTTAGACATAACCCGTTTCATGACTTCTCCGAGTGAAGTAGGTTTGCCGTCCCTGTTCGCCGGGAGTTCGATGGTGGATAAAGTGAACGAATCAGAGA
>JBBPRB010001025.1:0-11125 GCA_038092815.1 Hortiboletus rubellus | reverse complement strand
ACTGGAGTTCTCTGGCGCTGGCATCGAGCCTTAAGTACCTACTAGAGGTATGTACATGTTGTGACCGTATCTAACGATCCGGGAACGAAAGGAGAAAAGGGCATAGGGTGAAACGGAAGTGAAACACATGAGGCCAACACGCAGTGTGGCAGAATGGAAGAGAAGCATAACACAAGTGAAACGCGTGTATTGAGGAATGGAATAGAAGCGTGATCAAACGCTTCTGTGAAATGGTGAAACATAAGAAGAGACGGAGATGAAACATAATGTGAAACGGGGAAGATGAGAAGTCTCGTGCGTGAAACAGAGTAAAGGGAGGTGAGATGACTATGACGCACGAGATAAGGGCGAGTAAGAATCAAGATAGGATAAAGATAAGATTGTCTGTTGTTAGTGTAGAAAACGTTAAGTCCAACGGACATAGGGGTACGGGAATATACCGATCGTAACACTACCCCCCTTCTAGGGATCGACTTCCAGGCAATTCAAGAACGGTGACTTGCACTCGGTATAATTCACGTAAGGATTAAAGAACTTCTCGAACTGGGCGAAGGTCATGAACAGTTTTCGTGGGGCATTCGGGTGGAGGATGTGGAATTCACGGATGGCGTCCTGAGCACCTTGGAGATTCCCGAGTGGTTCCCATGTACAATCTGTCTCTTCAAAGCCTTTCCAATGCACCAGGTATTCGAGGCGGCATCCCTTCAAGCGGGAATTGACCAAATAATCAACTTCGTGAACTTCCTCGTGGTCTTCGGTGATATCAACCGGGCTGGGCCGGATGACGGGTTGACCAGGCAACCTTTCGTTATAGGGTTTGACGTGAGAGATGTTCACAACATTATGGACCTTCATGCCCCTGGGAAGTCTAAGCTTAACCGCATTGGGGCCCATGAGTTCCAAAATAGGGAAGGGGCCTAGCCACCGTTCCGTTAACTTCTTGGATTGGCGCGTCAAGCACAGGTTATCTGTGGCTAACCAGACCTTATCTCTGACCTTGTATTGCGGAGCTTCAAACCGGTGTTTGTCCGCTTGAGCTTTCATACGCTCTTGGGATGCCTTTAGACTATTTCTTGTTTCCTCCAAAGTCTTGCTCATTAAATCGGCAAACTCCGTAGCGGCTGGTGCTTTGGAGACACGTTGTTCCACACCCATACGGGGGACATACGAACGCGTGACTTCAAAAGGGGTTTTCTTTGAAGATGCCGAGATCTTCGAGTTATATGAAAATTGGGCGATTGGAAGCCAGTCCAACCAGTCTTCCTGCTTCTCGGCGCAGAACATTTGGAGATACTGCTGGAGATCTCGGTTCATGCGCTCCGTTTGCCCGTCTGTCTGCGGGTGATGTGCAGTTGATAATTTAGATTTGATTCCTAAGTGAACGCAAACATCTTGCATCACTTGGGAAGCGAACTGTGGTCCGCGGTCCCATACAATCGAACGGGGGAGACCGTGGTTCTTCCATACGTGGTGTAAATATAATTTAGCTGTATCCAGCGCTGTGACTGTTTTGTTGCACAGGATAAATACGGTTTCTTTAGAGAACCGATCTACAACGATGAGGATGGAGTCGAAGCCGCCAGAGGAGGGAAGATCGGTAGTGAAATCAGCAGAGACGTCCTGCCAGGGATCTTCTGGAATAGGAAGTGGGATTAATGTGCCTGCTGGGGCACGGTTACCTCCTTTCATGCGTGCACAGCGATCGCATCGAGCGACATAGTCTTTGACATAAATGGTCATGTTGGGCCACCAGTAGCTTCTCCTGAGAAGTTCTATGATCTTTTCATAACCGGGGTGACCAGCAACTGGTGAGTCATGACAGGTTTTCATAATAGATAAGCGAATGGATTCGTCATCAGGGACGAAGACTTTTCCTTCTTGGTTTCATAAAACTTCATCAACACGGCATACTCCGTGCTTCTTGCATAGTTCCTTAATTTCGCTCTCTTTGAGCACGTGTACTTTCTTCTTAATGGATTGTAGAATTTGTTCGCCTTCATTGTGGATTGCGACCGGGATGGTCCGTATCTGCTCCGGCGGGATCATCGTGATTCCTTCATTGTCGTGTTCTATGCCAATTGCATGGTCTTCTCTCCTAGAGAGTGCATTGGCTTTTACGTTAGTTGCTCCAGGCTTATAGACGAATAGGTAATTGAAACGAGAGAGCCACTGCCACCAACAGGCTTGGCGTCAATTCACGTTCTGTGACTGCATAAAGTACTTCAAGTTGGCATGGTCGTTCCAGATCTCAAACTGGTGACGAGAGCCTTCCAGATAGTGGCGCCATATCTCCAATGCTTGGATGATGCTCAACATCTCTTTGTCGGCAATGGGGTAGTTTCGTTCCGCGGGCGTCATATTGTGACTGGAGTAGGCAACGGGGTGCCACTTGTCTTCTTTTAATATAGATAACACAGCCCCTGTGGCATAGTCTGAGGCGTCGGTTTCAAGACGGAAGTGACAATCAATGTCCGGGAATGCCAAGACGGGTGCTGTGGTAAAATGTTCCTTGAGCGTGTCGAACGCAACTTGTTGTGCTTCTTTCCACTCAAAGGGTTGGTCTTTCTTTAATAAGTCATTCAAAGAACGGGCGTGCTGCGTGTAGTCCTTGATGAACCTTCGGTAGAAATTGGCAAGTCCGAGGAAACTGCGGACTCCTTTGACGTTCTTTGGTTCTGGCCATTCCAAGATGGCTTTGACTTTCAAATCGTCCATTCTAATTCTGTCAACACCAACCATCATGCCAAGGAACTCGACTTCCTTCTTCGAGAAGAAACACTTTTCTGGTTTTACGAAGAGATCATTTTCTGGTTTTACGAAGAGATCATTTTCTTCTAATTTCCGCAATACTTCGCACACAATTCTGTCATGTTCGTCTTGGTCGTCTGTTTTTGTGAATATCATAAGGTCGTCAATGTAGACCATGATTACGTCTTCCATATCGGCAAATATCTCATTCATCATTGCTTGGAAAGTGCCGGGGGAGTTGCATAGCCCGAAGTACATGACTAGGGGTTTGAATGCTCCTTTGTAGCAGACAAAAGCAGCCTTCCATTCATCACCTTCTTTGATACAGACGTTGTTGTAGCCCCATCGGAGATCCATTTTTGTAAATAGCTTAGCTCCTTTGAGCTTATCGACGAGTTGGGAGATTAAAGGGAGTGGGTAATTATTCTTAACGGTGTGTTCATTTAGATAGCGGTAATCCTGTATCATGCGCTTCTTGCCGTCTTTCTTAGGGATGAAGAATACCGGTGAGGTTTGAGGGGATTTGGAGGGATGGATATATCCTTTAGCCAGCTGATTGTCTAGAAAAGCAGCGACTTCCTCCTGTTCTTGTGCAGATAGAGGGATGATTCGACCTTTCTTGGGTTCAAATGTGTCTTTGAGGTCGATGGCATGATCCCATGGTTTTCTTATCAGCATCCTTTCAGATTCGGCTTTGCTGAATACTTTTAGATAATCACGATACTGCGGGGGTATGAGCTGTTCTGCCACGGCGTCTGTTTTTACTTTCTCTTCTAGAGCGCGGATAGTGGCGTGGACCTGGTATTGGATGTCCTCTTCTTCCTTTTCGATCATTCGAACGAAGACCAGCTTATCTTGGAGGGCGTGATAGTGCCTTGGGCAGCGTGTCATTCGTACAGAGCCCTTGACCCAATCAATTTCTGGGTTATGGTGTCTTAGCCAAGAGAATCCGAGGATCAATGCGTTCTTTCCGAGGTCTGTAACTTCAGCTGTGACTTTCTCACGGTGGCCCTGATATTCGATCATTAGGTTTACGGAGTGCGTGATGTTCCCTGCAGAGTTCTTGGTTCCATCTACATTAAAGACGGGGATTGCATGTCGTAATTTAGATAGGGGGAGTTTGAGCTTCTCCGCCCAAGATCTGTCGATAAAGATCGCATTTGCGCCGCTGTCAAGCAGGGCGCCGACTTTCGTAAGAGAGTGGTGTGTGCTCATTGGAGCCACTTTGATTGACATCATGATTTCCCGTGTAGGGTTGAGGTTGCATACGAAGACTTCGTGATCTGGGATTTCGTGAAGGTAACTGAAGGATGAAGTCTTTGGGGAAACTTTTTCTTTCGGATAAGGGGCATCAAGCACAGGTTTAACATCCCTGCCGTGCTCCATAGGAGGCACCCCTGACGTGTAGGTAAAGGTAGATACATCAGCTGAGTCATCGTCATCCGACTCCTCAACTGATAGGGGAGAATACTTATTCGAGAAAGAACCCTTGGAACACCCAGATTCGTTCCGCGGGCTCAAGCTTTTCCCGACTTCTTGTGTAGGGCCTTCTGATCTTCAAACCAGGCGGCCGCTTCATCAAAACTCATATTCTGAATGGACTTCGAGAAGTCCTGGCGTTTGCCTTTTCCTTTTGAGGTCTGGCGGACCTCACGTTCATCTTCTGAGGTGCTTTTTCCGTCCTCCCAGGACGTATGCACTTCACGTGCGTTGCGACTGCTTCCCTTCTTGCAGCCCTTCTTGTGCTGACCCCCGAGCCATTTGCAGAGGGGGCAGGCGACGATTAGTCTTGGGCAATTCTTGGTAAAGTGCCCTTCTTTGCCGCAGTTGTAGCAGCCTTTGTTTGCGGCCCCTATATCCATGGTGTTAGGGTCGTGCTTCGAAAATTGTAGAGCCGAAGCTCGCTTCTGAGTTCTACTCCTGATAAAATCAAGGGATTCTTGTGTAGTCCCCACCCTTCTGATTTCCTGAAGATAAAGTGCCAGTGAGATGCGGCAGTTTCCTTCTTTGAAAATTTGAGCCATGATTGCTCCTCGTGTGTTTCTTTCCAGCAACTCGACCGCATGCGAGGGGTCGATTGCTGCTTGTTGGTATAATGCTTCCCATCAGATTATGTAGTCATCCGTGGGGGAGTCTCCTTGATAACATTTGCTTAATTGGGCTCGTGCCCAGTCTTTTTGGTTGGTGCTCCTGAAGAGCCCTTCTAGTTCATCGACCAGGGTGTCCCAGTCGTAACCTCTTCCTCGTTGTAAACGTGTTTGGGTGAACCCGCCTGCCTTGGCGCCTTTGAGGCATGAGAGCACTGCGACGACTGCTTCGTAAGAGTTGGGGGCGATGGTATTGGCATTGACTTCGAGCCAAGCCGTGATCTTGGCCCACCACTCCTCGAATTTAGCTTTGGACCCATCATATTCTCCAGGGTCCGCGAATACTTCTACTAATCACGACGTTCCTCCTCCTGCAGGCACTGCTCCTCCACCTGCAGGTGCTACAGCGGTGAGGGCATTGACTTGTGTTTGTAGTTGGTTGTTGTGTGTTGTGAGTTGTGTCACCTGATTGGTGACTGCTTGTAGGTCCGTCATCCTGTCATTGAATTCTGCTAAGATAGCAGCTATCTTGTCCTCCCATGAGGTCATTCCATCTGCAAGAATCTGATTGATATGTTGCGACATGATTATATAATGGGAGGGGAGGGGTTCTCTACTTGGTACGGTAGCGTTCTGGTTTGCGTAGAGACTTTGGTGGATGGAGGCTTATTCTGGAGTATTCGGGAGCTCCTTTCCGATCTCTCGTAATCTGTCTGTGAGGGATTCTTTTCCTTTTCTTCACCGGCTTCTTTGCTTCCGGTCTTATTTCTTCCTTGTCCTGTTCTTTCCTTTTAAGAGACGGGCCTGCTACTGTAGAGGGGGTGAGGATATTAAATGAGGATAACTCTCGCTTGTCTCCGGATTGTGGTTCTTCTTCGGAGATTAATAGAAGGCTTTGCAACGTGGGTCAAGTGTGGACGGATAAGATATCGTCCCTTGGGCTGAACACGAGGTCGTTCAGATCTATGGAAAGATTGTCTGCCTCCGAGTCCTGGGATACTCTCGCTGTGGATGAGTTGTCTGGGCCTCCCAATCTGAGGGCGAGGGCGACTGTGACCACTTGGTCTATCTCTTCGTCTGAAGCGTAGCAAAAGTCGGACGGTTGCAAGTCCGCTTCTAAGAGCCTTAAAAATTGCGTAGCAGCTGAGAGTAAATGTGATGATGGTGGTGGGGTCCTTTCCACGCCCTGTGAGCCTGCCAATTCCGCTGGCAAGGCTGTTCGCTCTCTTACAGGTTCCGGCTCAGCTACTTCTGCCAAGGCCACATATAAAGGGTTAGCAGGGCCGACTTGACCCGAGTTAGAGGAGAAGGAGCGAAGGGATCGGTGGAAGGTGATCGGCACTGGCTCTACTGTAAGCTCCGAGTGCAATCGATCCTTCGTGAGAGACGCACTTGTGAGGGTAGCGTCGAGGTTGGCAAGGTAAGGGTAAAGTAAAGTCTAGTTCTAATGAAACAACCCTAGAGCGTAGCTCCCTTAGGTTGCCAAAAGATAGCCGTAGACTTTTGGGGCGAAAAGAAAAGAGGCTTGTCAGCCCAATTGAGAGTCCTTCTTATAGTGCTTTAGGGGAAAACACCAAGAGAACTAGACTGGAGTTCTCTGGCGCTGGCATTGAGCCTTAAGTACCTACTAGAGGTATGTACATGTTGTGACCGTATCTAACGATCCGGGAACGAAAGGAGAAAAGGGCATAGGGTGAAACGGAAGTGAAACACTTGAGGCCAACACGCAGTGTGGCAGAATGGAAGAGAAGCGTAACACAAGTGAAACGCGTGTATCCAGGAATGGAATAGAAGCGTGATCAAACGCTTCTGTGAAATGGTGAAACATAAGAAGAGACGGAGATGAAACATAATGTGAAATGGGGAAGATGAGAAGTCTCGTGCGTGAAATGGAGTGAAGGAAGGTGAGACGACTATGACGCACGAGATAAGGGCAAGTAAGAATCAAGATAGGATAAAGATAAGATTGTCTGTTGTTAGCGTAGAAAATGTTAAGTCCAACGAACATAGGGGTACGGGAATATACCGATCGTAACAGTGTCATCATGAATAGAAAACACCTCCTGATGTTTCCTACTTTAGAATCTTTGACACTTGTGCTTATGTCTTCATACCTCCAGAACAACAACAAGACAAGCTCTCTCCCAAGTCTGAGGAGATGATCTTCTTAGGGTACGAATCCAATACAAAAGGTTACCGCTTTTGGTCCAAAGAGAGACAACAAATGTTCATATCTATGAACGCCATTTTCAATAAAAAAGTCTTTCCTTATTGTTCCAGAGACAATACAGACGAACCTACCCCTATTCCAATTGACATGGATTATACCAAAGAAAAAGCCAATGAAGACAACCTACATGACCACTCTAAGGATGATACTTGACCAAGGAATCCAGAATCCTCTCGTGATATTTTCGTACCTGTACCTATAGGACTAGGTCAACAACTCAATCAACCACGTTAACCTTCCGATGGGCAATCACGAGGATATACTACTCCATCTACTACTCCTTGAAAACCACCTCCAGAATGAGATCCTATATTACCTCGCTTCTTGAATTCCCCAAATTCTTCCAACTATCCACCATCCTATCATACATCACCTCTTTAACCTGCTACTAAGTGTGTCACTTCCAACACTGGTCACTAGAGTTCCATTGCTGACTGACATCAGCACAAACGCTACGTATATGGTCACAGATTCGCCTTCTAAAATGGAGAGACCATCAGACATTACACCACGAGTCTGGTTACCACCTCATCAACACAATGATGAATCCCTACCTGAATTTAGATCTCGACCTCATCAGCATTACCCTACAAGAGATGAACATTCTTCTACAAGAGCACCTGCTGATCAATAACGATCCTCTCACGTTTCCATATCTAGGATTCTTCCTAATAACACTTATGGAAATAGACCACCAATTGATATTGAGAAAGATATGTCTAGAGGCCTTGATACTATCCAGGAGAAGATGAACATCACTCCAATTAATGATGATGATGATCTTGGACAAATGTACTCTTCCAAGTGGATGAGAAGCTTGTTCAATGTGGTAGTTGGATCAGGTTCTATTCCTAAATAATATCGAGATGTGCTAAAGCTCTCAAAACAGGAACAGGAACTATGGAATGTTGCGATGAAGGAAAAGATACAGTCACTTCACAATCGCAAGATATGGATGTTGGTAGACCTACCTAAGAGTCATAAACCCATCAAAGGGAGATGGGTATTTGCAGTGAAATCTGATGGTCGCAAGAAAGCTCAATTCATCGCCAAAGGATTTACACAGGTCTTCGGAATAGACTATGAAGAAACCTTCTCTCCAGTAGCAAGGTTTGAAATCTTCCGACTTCTTATTGCTCTAGCTACGCTTTATGATTGGGAAATCGAAGCCCTAGATGTCAAAACCACCTTTCTGTTTGGCAAGCTGGACAAGGAAATCTACCTCGAACAACCTGAAGTATTTATAGTAAAGGGTCAGGAGAAAAAGGTTTGTTGCTTGAGAAAAGCGATTTATGGTTTGAAGCAAGCTGCGCTTCAATAGAACAAGCAGCTACACAAGTCTTTCCTAGAAATGGGATTCCTCAGATGCAAATCTGACTCAGGGACTTATTTCAAGATCATTGGTGACGAGATTATTATTATTCTCATTTATGTTGATGATGCACTTTTTATGGGTAGCAATAAGGCACCGGTCCTCACTCACAAAGCTTCATTCATGAAATGATGGGAATCAAGAGATCTTGGTCAAGCCAAAGAGTACCTAGGTATGAGGATTACTAGAGATCGCAAGAAGTGAGCTAACTCTTTAGACCAAACCCACTATGTGGAGAAAGTCATTTTACGATTTGGTCAAGAGAATTGCAAACCTGTTTCTGTACCTCTTCCTACCAAATCTAATCTGAGACCTAACTTTGACCAGAATCAATCAGATCCTGCTCTTCGCAGTCACTCTCAGTCGGTCATCAGATCACTGTTATATATCATGCTGGGTACCAGACCAGACTTAGCCTACTCCGTCATAAAAATGTCTCAGTTCTCTTCCAACCCTACAAAAGAACATTTGCAAAAGGTGCTCTACATCATGTGTTATCTATTATCCTCTCCAGATCTTTGCACCTCGTACTCTGGACATGGAGATCAAAATGGCTTATGTGCCTATTCTGATACAGATTGGGCTGGAGATATTGAAACATTATGCTCTACCACCGGCTCTGCCATTTTCTTAGGCAATGATATCATATCCTGATTATCCAGGTGACAACGTTGAGTTATGCTCTCTTCCACCAAAGCGGAATACTATGAAATGACTGAGCGTATTAATCAGCCCTTCCTTTATGGATATTTTCATAATACGTACAAACAATCCTGTACTGTATTTAAACCTGGCTCCTTCAGAGCCCACAATCTAAGTTCTTTACTTCGTACCACATTGTGAATAACTTCTAGCAACTAGCTTGTCAAGTGCACTACAGCAAGTGAGTACTCTTCCTCACTGGGTTTACCCTTCGTTGTTGCCTCTGCACCCAAAGAGACCTAGCAATCTCTTTAAGCTATACGACTTGGGCACTACTTGTCATATTAGCTCAGATTTGGACCATATGCTGAACATTCAACCAATCCTGCCAAAGTCTTTTACTGCTGCAAATCAACCAAAGTTCAGTGCTACGGGTGTGGGCGACCTAATCATAGAGATCCCCAATGGGACGGAAGTCTCGAAGTTGCACCTAATAGAAGTTCTATACTTACATGAAGTGGAGTACATGCTCGTGTTGATTGGTCGTCTGGATGAGCTTGGTCTCTCAACGACATTTGCAGATAGCCACTGCATGATTCGTGATGCTGGCGGAAAGATGGTCAGGCATATATCATGATTCACAAAGGGACTATATCGTGTTGTACACAAGGGAGAGCACACTGCTGCGGTAACAGAGTGACTTACTGTTATGGAGTTCCACTGCTGAATGGGGCATATCGCACCATCAATTATATGATGCCTAGCTGAACAAGGTCTTGTCAATGGCCCAGAAATTGATACATCAAAAAACAACCCGACCTTCTGTGAATCTTGCATATATGACAAGGCCACTCGCAAGCCCATAGTGAAGGAGCACGAGGGCCCATGTGCTAAATCAATTGGTGACATCATCTATTCAGATGTTTGGGATCCATTGCCTGTTGCAACACTAGGTGGCAAGCGCTACTATGTTACTTTTACAGATGACAATACACAACTTACCTATTTTTGCCCGATGCAGCAAAAGAGTGAAACCTTTGAAGCATACCAAGAATTTGAAGCCTAATTGGACAGGCAGTTAGCAGCAAAAGTAAAACTCCTCCACTTGAATCAAGGGGGAGGACCATGCAGTGTCTTACTGTATACAATATGCTGCAATACAACAGAGTCACTGAGTGATTGAATTGGACCATCTTGGAAAAGGTCCATGCCATGTTGCATGCAAGTGGACTGCTGAAATTCCTGTGGGGAGAGGCTGCATGTTATGCCATATGGTTCAAAAATCGGACACCCACCAAGGTGCTCACAGGCAAATCACCATACAAGGCCATGCTGGACAAGACATCCAACTTCAGCTATTTGCACAACTGGGGATCACCCGTCTTTGTCAAAATGGACGCTGGTATGAAGCTGGGAGGACGAGTTGAGCACAGGAAATGGATGGGAATTGAGGAATGTACCAAAAACACATGCCATGTATATTGGCCCTCAAAGCGCACAGTGACCATTGAGCGCAATATTTATTTTGACACTGTGCTGTTACGATCGGTATATTCCCGTACCCCTATGTTCGTTGGACTTAATGTTTTCTACGCTAACAACAGACAATCTTATCTTATATCTTATCTTGATTCCAATCACCCTAATCTCGTGCATCATAGTCGTCTCACCTCACTTCACTCCGTTTCACACACGAGACTTCTCATCTTCCCCGTTTCACATTATGTTTCATCTCCGTCTTCTTCTGATGCTTCACCTTTTCACAGAAGCGTTTGATCACGCTTCTATTCCATTCTTTCATACATGCGTTTCACTTGTGTTACGCTTCTCTTCCATTCTACCACACTGCGTGTTGGCCCCATGACTTTCACTTCCGTTTTACCCTATGCCCTTTTCCCCTTTTGTTCCAAGATCGTTAGATACGGTCACAACATGTACATACCTCTAGTAGGTACTTAAGGCTCAATGCCAGTGCCAGAGAACTCCAGTCTAGTTCTCTTGGTGTTTTTCCCTAAAGCACTATAAGAAGGACTCTATTGGCCTGAC
>JBBPRB010001024.1:0-11126 GCA_038092815.1 Hortiboletus rubellus | reverse complement strand
GCGTAGTTCGGGCGAAGAGGATGTATGATGATGATGGTATGGCGATGAGGTGGTGTTACGGGGGATAGGAGGAGAGGGATGCGGATGTGTGATCTGCGGGTTCGCCGTTGTGTCGTGAGGTGTAGACGTGTATGAAGGAGGTGTATGGCGGAGAATGCTTCGCGGCATGTGCGGCGCCTCGTTAGGGGAGATGTACGAACGAACGGGCGTGTTGGAAGGAGTCCGCGGGTGACCACGACTGCCGCCATAAGGAGCATCCTGACGGACAGTAGGAACAGGGCGAGGGGGGAAGGGGGGCGATGGCATCTTCGAATCAGAGATAGAGCAGAAAAGCCGATTCTCAGTGGTCACTCGGTAAGCAGACGAAAGGGATTATGGTGGAATGGAAAGAAAGGATGATGATGGCGTCAAGGACGTCTTTCCCTCTCTGCTGAGAGAAAGAAAGCAGGGAAAGCGATCTGAGCACGGCAGCCGCGTTATATGCTGATAAATTCAGACTGGTCGGGGCTGACTATGTGGTGCGTAAGTTGGGCCAGAGAGATGGAAAGACCTAGCTCCGATCACATTTGAATTCAAACTGGGAGGAAGAGGGCGAGCTGATCTAGAACGTGGATAATGCGGTGGGGAGGGCAAGACAGAAGGCGGGCGTTACGTGCGTGTCCGAAAGCGACCCGTCCCAGTCGAGAAGAGCCAACCAGAATGGAGAACCAAATTAGATAACGTTGTGAGTCCGGCTGGGCAGTTCCAGACCTGGACATGCGCCGTTGGTAACATGTTCGTACTACGACCGACACTCGCTCGACACGACGGAGAGCAGTGAGCAAACCCACTGGCAGTGGAGCACGACCGTAACGGTCCAGACCCGGTCTCGAACTCGGCCGATTTGGTGCAAAGTGCAGTAATATCACGGCACAACACGTGACTATTCCCACGCCTTCCACTTCCTCAAATACCGTGTCCTCCCGAACAAATTGGTTTCGCTAGACCTGTCACGATGTTCCCCAACGCAAAAGCCCTCGTCCTCTTTGTCTCATGCGCTCTCCTCGCTCGCGCTCAGGACACCTCTGCGTCGACCACGACCACGAGTGCCGCCGCGTCCGAGTCTTCTGCCGCGGCCAGTCTCACCCCGTGCCTCCTCAATTGCGTGAGCCAGGCTGCAACAAGTGGCGGTTGTTCAAGCTAGTACGTCTCGATGTTCTTGCCCGTCGTACCTTGTTGACGCGTTGGCAGCACTGATATCTCCTGTGTCTGCACCTCCGCCACGTTCCAGTCGGCAGCTACCACGTGCCTCCAGACAAGCTGTACTGCAGATGACCTTGCGGCTGCACAAGCACTTCAGCAGCAACAGTGTGGTGCCCGTGAGTCGTTCATCGCTTTCTTCCTCCTCTTGACTAATTGAACGTGCTTGTAGTGACCACTGGCGCGTCCACTGCTACCGGTGCTTCCACCACCGCTGCGACTGGAACAGCTTCGGGAACGACTCTCCCCGTTTCTTCGGTGTCGTCTTCGTCTACTAAAGCTTCTTCGTCTACGTCTGCTAAAACATCCACGTCCGCGTCTGCGTCGCAAGCTGCTACGAGCTCGAGCGCTGCCATGCCGCTCTCCGCACCCTTCTCACTCGGAAGCTTCGTCGGCACCCTCGTTGCGTCGGCGGGGGCTTTGGTTGGCGCTGCCTTTGTTTTGTAACCACGTTACCTTACCCACGTTACCCTGTCTTCTTGAGCTTGGCAAATGATCTGGTACGCGCGTGGTTGCCCCTTGTTATGTCAAAATATGTAGGCTTCCATGCAATGGACGTAACCCCTGCTGAAACGTGTTTCGTTTTTATGTTGAAATAATATACCTTGATATACTTTGATTGACACTCACTTCGCTTCAGGTGCTTGACCCGAAGAACGCGTCGGGTGGTTACGACAGATTTTCACGTCCGATGACGTTTTGGAATCAAATGTGAGTAACTTTAATAAATCCCTTGTTGGGCGTTACACAGCTTTGCGGGGCAGAAGAGGCTGTAACATTTTCCCACGCAGGGAGACGCCTTGGCATGCAGCTCTGGGCTATAGTAAGTAGCGCCACAAGGTGCGTTTCGAAATACACGGCTCTTGATTAGGGGAAGTGCTGACAGCTCCACTTCATCCACTGAAAAAGAGGGATGGGGTGGGTCGGGTGACAGGACGTTGATAGACCGCCGCGACCATGCTGTGTGGACACCGTTAGGTTGGCGGACAATTACTAGAGAATCTCACGCGTGACCATACAATTGCATACACCCGTGGGTGGGTGTCTTCAACGTCGATCGAGCGAGTTGGACTTGGCAACACATGGATCGTCTTGTCCTAGGGAAACGTATATAAATGGATGGATATCGCCAAGTAATACAGCGAATCTCCTTTGCTGCGGTACTCGCCGCAGCAGTACATTGGCCTCACCGCATGGCAAGGGCGCCGGATTCGATGATCGATGAAGCACAGGATGGTATGTGGCAACACACGGCAGCCAAAGTCTGAGTTTACGATCGGGAGAGAACCACGGAGGCGCGTTCACAGTGCTGTCGTCGCAACGTGTTTACAGTAACACTGCCAGTGGATTCGAACAGGATGCCGCCGGAAGGGATGCTTTTCGGAGCGGGTGTCGATCGTCCGATGGGGTCGGAGTTGAAATGAGACAAGGGTGGACCGAATGTCGATGGAGAGTGAACGATGGAGGGAATTGAACCATAGCACAAGGGAAAAGGAACATGGAGACGAGCAAGGTCCCATCAGGTGGAGTGGCGAGGATGAGGCAGCATGTCAGGAGAGATAGAAATATGGGAACGTCTCCGACTCAGACGTGTGGCGTTGCCCAAAGATAGCCATATGGACGTCGGATAGACAAACTGCGGTCAGTCCAGGCAGTGTCCAGCAGAGGCAAGTCGCGATTCGCTCTGGAGCGCAAAAGAGATCCGTGTCAGTCACCCCAGGGCGGTAGGGGACAATTCAGCGACCAATTGGAGTAGTGAATACAGTATCAATCAAGCAGGGGGATTTAGACGAGGGTGACGCTGTGACGCTGTGACAGGTTCAGAGCTGGAGGTGAGAACAAAGCAGCCGCTGCTCGCCGTCACACCTCTCCGCCGCTCCCTCACTGCCAGCCCCTTCCTTTCTTCATTCCCTCTTCCCCCAAAACCTACTCCCCGTCGCGCACCATCTCCCGCACGACGCCACCCTTTCGTTCCCCCGCCCCACACCCCCCCGCTCGCACGTCCCTTCACCATGGGCAATTGTATCTCTGGCCACGACAGGGCCGAAAAGGCAAGATCAGACGCCATCGACCGTCAGCTCGAAGAAGACTCCAGGAGGCTTAGAAAGGAGTGCAAAATATTACTCCTAGGTCAGTCTACCCCAACAGTGCTGCGGGCGCCTTTTCCCCATTCCCTCCACCCCGTGCCGACCTGACCCTGTGTCCTAGGCTCGGGAGAGTCAGGCAAGTCGACCATCGTCAAACAAATGAAGATTATCCACCAGAACGGCTTCACCGACGAGGAATGTATGACTTACCGACCCACCATCTATCGAAACACCCTTGATAGCGCACAAGCTATCGTTCTCGCAATGCGCAAGATCGGTCTCGACTGCATAGATCCAACTAACCGTGTACGTTTCAACTCCTCCGCCCCAGATTCGCTCATCGTCGCCACCCCAGGTCAATGCAGATCGTATCTTCGACTACCGAATCGACCCATCACCCTCTTTCGTTTTTTCTCCCGAGATAGCTCAAGCCATCCACCAACTGTGGAAAGACCCAATAATCCCAAAGCTTATGGATCACAGTAGCGAGTTTTACCTAATGGACAGCGCTGTTTAGTCAGTATGGCCCCCCATCTCGTCGTCACTAGCCTCACATCACCGCCTCAGTTTCTTCACCGACGTCCTACGCATAGGTTCGCCAAATTACCTACCGACGGAAAATGATGTTTTGAGAGCCCGTCTAAAGACAACGGGCATCACTGAAACCAGATTCACAATGGGACAACTCCAGTATGTCCTGCCATCCGGCCCATCTAATCTCACCTCAACGTCGTCTAGGATACATATGTTTGATGTTGGTGGTCAGCGCTCCGAACGAAAGAAATGGATCCACTGCTTCGAAAGCGTTACCAGTATCATTTTTTGCACAGCCCTAAGCGAGTACGATCAAGTGTTGCTGGAAGAGAAGAACCAGGCAAGCACCTCATACGTCGCTTATAGTCGAGCTCTCAACCACGCTTTATAGAACCGGATGGCTGAATCCCTTATACTATTCGAATCCGTCATCAATTCCCGGTGGTTTTTGAGAACATCCATAATCCTGTTCCTTAACAAGATTGATGTTTTCAAGACCAAGCTGCCAAAGGTATGTTTCCTAACGATCGTATCCTCTGTTTTCTCATACACCGTCAGGTCCCGCTGGAGAGATATTTCCCAGAGTACACTGGCGGTGCCGATATCAACAAGGCGGCCAAGTACATTCTCTGGAGATTCATGCAAACAAATCGTGCACGCCTCTCGGTCTATCCCCAGTACGTTCCGCGCTTTTGAAGCCTCGTTCCTAGCTCATACCAGCGATAAGTCTAACACAAGCAACGGACACGACGAACATTCGTTTGGTATTCGCGGCGGTGAAGGAAACGATCCTACAGAACGCATTGAAGGACTCGGGCATTCTGTAGTTTTATTTTTTCCTTTACCTCTTTCTTCGTTTCATTCCTTTTTTCCTCACTTTTGCTCTTCCTTCTCCCGTTCCGTTGTGCTACAACTCGTGTTCGCTATCTATTGGTAAGGGCTCCTTCGTCCGTGATCATTGCCGTCTTGTTGACTTGACTATTGACAGCTTGCATATCTCTGTGGATATTCTTGTCATTTCCCTAGCATGTCTCATACATAACATATCATCAACCTATTACTCTGCTGCGCACCGCGGCTGCACAACCGCAAGCTTACGTTACCGGCTGACCCCACGCTCTTGTTTCCCAGACGCAGGCCTTCATTTGCCTTGTTTTCTTCTTTTGGTCCAGTGCAAACGGTGAAGTTCGTGATATCTCGCAAGTTTTCATGGGCATGTCTCTACCCATTTCTTTTCACTCTTTTTCTCACTTTTCTTTTCACCCTTGTCACCTGGTCGTGCGTTCGTGATGGCACTGTGTCCCGTCACGTGGTTGTTCGTACACAGTCTATTATTCCATATATGCAAGTTTCCAGGAGCAGAAGCAACCAAAGCGTACGCCATACCCGATGCATTCTTCTTTTCCTTCGTGCTGGGAATGTGCAGACAGGGATATTATTCACAGGAGAGGGTTGGAATACAACATGCGAGTCTTTTTGAGACGG
The DNA here is from genome assembly GCA_038092815.1 of Hortiboletus rubellus. NCBI lineage: Eukaryota > Fungi > Basidiomycota > Agaricomycetes > Boletales > Boletaceae > Hortiboletus > Hortiboletus rubellus. The sequence continues at coordinate 5,781 of JBBPRB010001024.1, read as the reverse complement.
CGAAAAGCCATCTGATAACAGCCTGGGATCTGTTACTGTAGGCAGTGCCAGGCCATGCACGACGGGGTCTCTCTGTCCGGGGCTCAAAGGGTATCAAACCTCAATGTCCCCAGGCCTGCCCAGCTCCTCGTCGCCTTCCCACGGATACCGGCGAGACCCCAACTCGCGCACGCTCGCGATGGCGATCAACAATGGATGTTGCCCGTCCAACACCCGCAACGTCTTGTCCATGTCCTCCAGCGCAAACTCCTCTATTTCCTCCATCGTTACATCATCTTCCCGGTCGTCCTCGTCTTGTGAGAGATGCTGCTGCTGTTGTAGTTGTGGGTGTTGGTCGGAACTTGCACTCCCTCCGCCGCCCCCTGAACCAGGTACTCCCGTTCCGGTCCCAGCTCCCCCGATGCCACCGCCCCCACCGCTCCCACCTGCGCCGCCCGACCGACGTTTCCGCTTCTCAGCCATGTTTTGCAGCTGGAGTTTCGTCCCGTCCATGAGCCCGTTCGTCAACTCGGGCGTGAGGGCGTGCGCCCCCACGACGAGCAACGTGTCCCCGACGGCCTTGTACAACGACGCGACCAACGACGGGTCGGTATCGGTCTGGATGCAGTAGATGAGTTTGGAGAGGGATGCCGTGACCATGGACGGCGTGAGCGTGCCGCTCGATTTACCGCAGGACGTTAATAGGGGAATGAGCCTAAACGAGACGCGAATCCGGCGCTCAGCATCGCGTTTCAAAAAAAAGCTACACAGGAGACAGGGACGTACCTACACGCGGCCTCCCTCACCCCGTCGTGATAGTAGAACTGCAAGGCTGGCAACGTGAGCTCGAGACACTGCGTGAGATATGGCCCGAATCGGCCCCCCAGGATACTGCAGTAAATGACGAGGGTGTCGAACGCGTGACATTTCTCGTCGATGGCCGAGGTGCGGATGCCGACGATTTGACCGTCCATGGAGACGGTTTCCCATCCATCGCGTTCACAGTGGTCTTCCTCGTCATCTACCACATGCGGGCAAAAAGGAGATGAGCGCACGTTGATCAGTGATCGCACGTGCAAAGTAGTGCTTACCATAGACGGACACGTCCGCTTTCGCACTCGCCGCGTTGAGCAATGGTGGCATTACTACCGGCAAAAAGGGCTCAAACTCAGGTCCGAGTGCTTGACAAATCTTGGCCCATGTTGCAATCAAGTACGTCGCTAGAAGTGTGTCCGAGGGGTCGACGGGTGAGTCTGTCGACGCAGCATTAGCGTTAGGTCAGCGAGAGCACGTGGAAAGATGTCCTACTCTGGATATTAATCAGGGCGTCAATGAGTGTACGTGCATCAGGTCGGAAGACGTCACGTCCAACGGCGATTGCTACAGGTGCACAAGGAACGAGAAAAAGGGAGGTTAGTCAAGGGGTGAGAGAAGTCGTCTGACGGTCCAGGCCCGTCGAGCCCCCAGGTACATACCAATAAGCCCTGCACATTCCATGGCTTTGACGCGCAACTTCTGATGACTCGGATCATTCGCATTCCGGAGCACATTGAGCAGGAGGGGCATGATCGTCCCATAGTACTATGAGTCAAAATCAACAGTCCCCTTCAAGCTGGGGCACAGGGCGACATTGGCATGATCATACCTTGGCAAATGTGGCCTCGCTCGCATCGGCGACCATAGCCAGCGTCGTGATAGCTTGTTCTTGAACGTACCCTTTAGCTGGTTCGCCTGCTTCGGCGCCCGGATTAAGCAGCTTGAGTAGTCGTTCAACGATGGGGTCGAGGTACGGCAAGAGCGCATCCCGTTCAACACCTTCGCAAAAGTTGATCAGTGCGGCGGCCGCGTGTGCATGGACACTGTCACGGAGAAGTCAGCCGTGTCACTTCGAATAGCATACTAAAGATCGTTCACCGAGGTTCAGGGGCCTCGAGTGTCGGTATCAACGCAGCAAAGAGTTGTCGGTGGTAACGATCTTGAATGACTTCCTAGTGTCAACCAAACTGTCAATGATATTCGTCCAATGCTGGCGTCGCAAGCACACTTACTTCCAAGTCTGTACATAGTTGGCCCCTGAATCCTCATTTAGGTGAGCATCTAGACGTTGCAGGAAGGGAGCACATACAGGCACTGGCATGCAGCATAACGCACACGGGGATGAGCGTCTTTAAACATCGGCGTCACGAGGCTGTCAACAACATTTCAGATATGTAAATATGGCACGAAAACGAAGCCCTCACTCTACAACTTTGCCGAGCTCGAGTTGCATCACCTAGATCCAATCGGGTAGGTAGAATGGACAGAAAGGGGAAGAATAGGCGTGGCAGGCGTACCTTGCTGGTGCCTTCCCCTATGGCGGCGATCGCCATCAGACCTGCATGCCGCAATCGCCAATCATAGTTCGCAAGCATCGATGGAATATACTGGAAGGCGGGTGGGAGGACCACCTTTCCTCCGAGGGCACATGCAAGGCGATCAAGGGACTGCTCATAAACCTGTGGGTAACTTTCGTCCTGGGACTCCTCGGAAGGCTTTCCAGACATGAGTCAATCCAAACAGCCCGTCAAAAAGAAGCGAGATCAAGACACACATCGGCTTCCAACCACGCATCCAACCCTTCCTCGGGCAACTCCCCCATACCTTCCAGACAGGCACGTACGACGGCGAGTGTCCAACCTTCTACACGTTTCACCATCGACGGTTTTGCTTCACTCAGCGTGACCATAAGCTCCAACGCGGCTTTCCGGACTTGTTGCTTTTCTTCGTCCTCGGCCGCCTCGGCATCTCCTTCGCCGTTTTGATGTTCCGTCTGGCCAGGGGGAAATGCGAATGATGCACCCGTGGCAGGGAACGGCGTTGCCACGGTCGGTGTGGGTCCAGAGTCGGCGGTGGGCATAATCAAGGCTCGCAAGAACGACAAGAGTGCGGGTACATGCTGTGCAAACAATGTGGGGTGCGAAGAGCAGAGCGGCGTCAATGAACTCAAAAACATCTTGAGATGAACATTCGGAAGTGAAGGAAGGGTTTCGAGCATCGGGTAGAGCAAGGACAACGATTGTGTGAGCTGGTGGGCATCTGAAGCCGTCAGATACGACACACATGCCCGAAGCGCGGCGAGTCGAACCTATGTGCGATCGGCGGGGTCAAACATGGTAAGCGAGCATGTGTCGTGAGACGTACGTCGACGCTCCGAGTATCCTGTAACCCTTTCTGAAAGACGGAGAGCACTGCGTCGGTTTGTAGATCGATGACGAGGTTTGGGCAGCCGGAAAACACACGGAATGCGCATTCACGAAAACCTGCTTCTGCGGTCTGCGTCATATTGAACGCCTGTGCTTGCAGGGCGGGCCAAGGCCGGCCGCGAGTCATCGCGTTATTGGCCAGGTCGCATACGGTGTCGACGGATTTCCGTCTTACGGAGTCGGAGGGTTCGTGGAAGAGCGAGTGAAGGAGGAGGCGCTCGAGGGTGGTCAACGCCTGTGAGGAGAGCTGATCATAAAGGGTGGATCTTGGCTCTTTGTGTTGCTGCTGTAGTGCGGAACGAAAGAGGAGACGCCGAAGGAGCACCAAGGAGAAGGACCTCATCTGCACTCGAAGCAGAATAGTAAGTGCGCTGGTTTGGAGTGATCATATCAGCACTTTGGCTACTTGCCACTTCGGTGTCTGCTGCAATGGCAAACTGAGCCAAGGCGAGCAGGTAAAGGTCAGGAGTCTGAGCGAGACGATCGTTGACCACCTTCTCCGCACTAGGGCACTTTGTCAGAGCGGGTGCGGTTGGTCACTGCGGTAAAGCCATACTTTGAGCGGATCTTGTTATCACCGAGCACCAGATTGGCAAGTATCTGGGTGAGCTCAGCAGTGATTTCTTGTGGTACGACGGCTTCCATGATGGAAGTGAAGAGATGATGTCTCTTTTTGATCGCTGAGACGACGGGACGAAGGGAAGCCAAAAACGCCGACAGCCACTACCAGTGCCAAAGTAGACCGACGGACGGTGGCAGTTCAATCCGAAGATCACTGGCCGGTGACTTGGCGTGTATTCTCCACAGCTTTGCGGCCGTCGACTCGGATATCGACGTCCCAAAGTAGAACGGATTTTGATCCTGGTGGACTTGCTGTCTCGCTTATCATGCAAAAGAACACCCTCCATAGTGATATACAGCACCCAATTTCCCCGACGGATCCAACGGGTTACAGAGGGTTAGTGATCGCAGAGTAAGCGTTATCGAATGTCCCTGGTTGTTCAAGTAATATACGACGAACACGAGCCATTCATTTTGAGAGATCAACTTCGTGGCGCTCATCAAGGCAGTTTCTGTGCAAAGCAGTCCAGCCCAGTGCCATCAGGCACAGCAATTTAGACAGCCCTTCTTCTGAATACAGCGTTGCTGTAAAGAAGGGCGCGAGATGCGACCGAGTCGTGTTTCGATAGCATTCGTATTTTCCGCGGGGGAAACGAGCTCGAAACTATGGCTAACTTGAACCGAACTCGAGCACGTGGCATGTCTCTCGATCGCGCTCGTTGAACGGTTTCGGACTAGCGATCATGCTCGTGTTCCGCGGTGATCCAGCGTGACTCAAGGGAACACTCCCTGATCCAGGTCCTCCAGACGCAAGTGGATTCACATACAGCGCTCACTATGAAACGTCATCCAAGATTCGCCAATCACAGCAATTGGCGGAAGGTATGAAATGTGTGGTGCCGAGCTTACCATGCAACCGCTACTCGTCCGGCAACTCGTCTTCAGGGTTGATCGAAACGCCCGGTTCAAGGACTTCGGTCATAGTATCCCGGTCTACACGTGGTAACTCGACCCCTTCCCGAACCAATAGTGTGGGTTCAATCCGCATAATACGAAACTCAGAGACAAGTTCAAGGTGTACCGCGTTCCAAAGACCTCAAGCTCGCAAAGAACGTAACCATTGCTTTGTGATGTGATCAGTGTACCTGGAGACAATGATCACCTCGCAAAGGATAGCCTGTGGCCGCATCAATGCGTGGATTGTGAATTCTAAATCACGTCCTCGTCATCCAGTCACAATTTCACAAACGAAATCTGTACATAATCGTCAACTCCAGTTCCCTCCAACCTCTCAACCCGACAGCCGCTCCAACAACTGTCCGCGTTTCGCACGACCGCCATGAGCGACACACAGAGCCAGGTTTCCGTCACGTCGGCACCTCTTGAAACCTTCTTTGCAGGGTTTGCCGCCGTCGGGTTCTCGTACCGACCAGCGGCCTCTGCCCAGAAAAACTTTGCACGTCTCTGCAAAGTGTCCGGTTGGGTTGGGAACTCCCCTGCGCGCGAAAATGCTCGCGACGGCTTCAAGGACGCGCTCGTCCAGCAATTCAACTTCCTCTATGGTGTCGATACCAATGACCTGGCCGCGTGGCACAACCTTTGCAAGGTAGTCGGCATCGAGTCGCCTCCTGACAGCACTGACGAGTGTCGCAAGGTAGGTAGCATAACTTGCGTCACCTCTGTATGCTCAAGCCATACACAGCTCATTTGGGATGCGCATGTCAACATCGTCGATCTTATCGAAGCCGTCAGGCTGGGACGTCCAGTACGGCAGTTCCACACCCTCGATGAACTTGCCGCATATACGAAGAGAACGGATCGATTCTTTCCCAAAGAAAACGCATATCAGGGTGGATTACTCAAGGAACTACTACGGGAGATCGTCAATCCCTACTTTGGGAAGAGGCGCAATGGAAGCCAAAAGAGAAAGGCAAGGAAGGCTCGCAAACGGGAAGCCGCTGCAGCTTTGTCGCAGCCCTAGTATATTCAACCCATGTAG
>JBBPRB010001023.1:0-11129 GCA_038092815.1 Hortiboletus rubellus | reverse complement strand
TGTCACCATGATGATATAATATGACGTCATCTGAAGATAAGAATAAGTATGACGTCACCGGTCTAGAACAATGATATCATGGGTCTAGAATGAATTAGTAATCATGAAGAGCGACCCAGATATGATAAGGACAAGATAAGGACAAGTCCTAAATATTTCAATAGGGACTTGACGTGGAGTGGGTGCTGATCATATCTAGCAAACAAGTCCATCATGCTGTAGACCACATATCCGCCGAACGACTCGGCAAAATGCTCCACAAATGGAGGGGCGGACGAGTCACAGATGGTGATGGTGTTGAGCGGCTGAAGGTTGTGGATGAGCCGGAGTGTCTTACCATCCTGCTTGAGCACGCAGAACCAATGGGACTGGTAGGCTGCAGCGGACGGTTTGTACACACTGGAGGCAATACGGTCTTTGATGATCTGGATGGCCTGGTCCCATGAGGATGGGGGGACTGGGATGTTGCGGAATACCCAAGGCATATGGGGCATGGTTGGTATCTTCACCGGCGGGAAGTACCGCTCATCTAGATGACCCCGCTCGGTTGGAATCCAAGCGAAGGCCTTCTCATGCATGCGGACTATCCACCAGACTAGCTTGAGTTCCTCCGGCCACAACCAATTGGTGGGGTCGAGGTTGAGAACGTCGGCTCATTCCTGTGTGAAACGCAAGCCAGGGGTGAAGTCAGGGGGGTGCATAGGTAAGGAAAGAAGTCCGGCTAATGAGTTGTCAGGTAAACGGCGGAGTACCCGGTACTCCTCCTCAAGAGAAGCCAGGACCGACCGAACCTTCTTGGCCACTGGCTTGTAAGCCAAGGAATGGGACACGGTATGACATGAGTAAGTTGCCTTGAATGCTACCAGGTGGGCAGGCATCAAGGTGGACTGGGTAAAAAAAAGGAAATCATAAGAAGGGGATGGGGTACGATGAAATAAGTCCAGCTGTAGTAATGTAGTCCGGAAGGGAAAAAACGGAGCGCGGTAGATGAATTGTGAAGTGGAATTGATACTTGGTGACTCTCCCCAACCTCTTGGCGGATCATGGTAGTCTAAAAACCCACTGTCATGATAGACCGGTGACTGGGACAGAATAGTCCGTGCCGGCAACACAGTGTAGGAGCTGGAGGCTCTCTACATCCGTATACAGAGTTTTTCCCCCTTTCCAGTGCCCTCTAGGTTATCAAACATGTCCAGTACCATTCCCGTTCTACCCTGTGTCCATCTGAGTGGACCCGGCCTTTATAAGTACATTTCCGCTTTCCGTTCCGTCCTTTCCCATCGTCCGTCCCAACCCGGGCACGGCCAATCGATGACTAACCTGACATAACTAGTTCTATTCGTTTTCGTATGTCATTCCTACTTCATTTCGTTTCCTTATTTGTACATCCGATCACCAGTGGCACTTACTTCCGTCCGGATCGTTCTAGACCATTTTTACTTTGTTCCATTGAAGGGTTGTTGTACATGACTACAGGGTGATTCGTACCTTTGTGCATGGTTTCTTGTGTCTTTCTACGCGACATTGTTACCCATGATAGCGAAGATTATTTTCTTCACAGCCTTTGATCACACCTTTTGTAGTTACCTTATGTATATGTACTAAGTCTTGGGTGTTGCCCGGACTATAAAATCTGTACCCTTTGTGGGAATGCAGTACCTTTTTTCCGGCTCGATCTTACGATTCTAAGTCTTTTCCCGACCTTGTCCAAAACTTCATCACCTTTCCCGCTCATATCCGGTCCTCGTCCTTGGCCGGAAAACCACTTCGTCTTTCCGGATCTTTGTATTTCAACTGGGTTCAACCGGATTTGTTGTCTCACCCACGGGAAAGTCTTTGCACACCCTTCTCACCATTAACCTACCCCAGGCCCCTTGGGACGAGTATCAGCTCGCACCCACCCTGTGTCCTTGCTAGTTTTTCCTAGCTTCCTTTAGGGTTTGACATACCCTGCACTGACTATCTGTTTTACAACTGGAGCCCACCATGAGGGGTTTTGACAGGTTGACGAGAAGGTCCCTTAGACCCACTTCAGAGCGATTAGAGATCGAAGATCTCCTAGCTAATTTCCGCCGCCTCGAACTTTCCACAGAATCCGAGCTCCATATCCCGGTTACCCCAGAAAGAGCCCAACACAACCGGTTTCATTCTCCCGTTTTCCCGCTTTCTGACTCACCATTTATCCTGGGTGCTTTCATTCACTCAACCCCACAGCAAACCCCTTTCTCAACCCAGTACCGTTCGCCCGCTTCAGTTCCACTTTCTCCGTTAACATCCCTCTCCACTTCTGAGTTGTCCCCACTTTCATCTCCATTACCTAACCTGACCCCATCCCCTTCTCTATCATTTCTCTTTGATCTCAGTACCCGTCCTTCTGAACCCCGTTCAGAACAGCTTTCCCCACTACATACTTCATCCTCTTCATCCTCCTTGATTTTATCTCCCATTTTACCGCTATTCCTGGCCTTACCCAATCCAAACCCGGTTAATCCACCTGCTAATCCTCGACAGAACCCACCATTACCAATGGCTCAGCTGATCCAGATGCCGCTTCGCAGAACCCCCAATACTCCAAAATTTGACGGGAAGTCCCCCTCCGAACTCCCTCGATACTTAGAAGATATCGAATACCTTGGCGACGCTGCTGCCCTTGATGAAGCGAGAAAAATAAAAGCTGCTCTTTGATATGCTGCACTAGATGAAGCAGAGTTGTGGCAGACTCTTCCTGAAGTAACAGCTGCCCCTGCAGATTGGGACGCGTTCGTTGTAGCTGTGAAGAAATTGTACCCGGGTTGTGAAGGTACAAACCGGTATTGTTGAGCTGACATTCAGTACCTCATACAGGACTACCAGACGAAGCAGATGCGGAACAGGGACGAGCTTGGAGAGTATACCTGGGCGTTCCAAAAAATCTCTGCGTTGTTAATTGCTAACCAGAAGCTAGCTGAGGTGGAGCGGGATATGCTCTACCTTAACGGATTCCCATCCGCTTTGCAACAAAAAGTACGGGAACGATTGCTGATCACTAAACAGGATGTCCACCTGGATGACCCCTACCCAATGAGTGATGTCATCACCGTCGCCGAGTGTCTCCTAACAGGATCAGCTTTCTGCTCGTCACTCCCTCCTGCCATCGCTGCTCAGCCTGACTTTGTCGCCCAACCCCCCTTTGTTGCCCAACCACCCTTCGCCGCCCCTCGCCAACAGCAGCCTGCCTATGTGCCACCTCGCCCGTCTTCACACGTCACCCCTGCGAACCTGACATTCAACCTGGCAACTGGTATAAAGGTTGAAGCCATGCAGGCAACTCGTCCACCACCGCTCTGCAAGTTCTGTGCGGGACCCGGGCATTTCACCCATACATGCGCGGTCTGCATGGAGTATTTAAACACAGGGAAAGTGGTCCGGGGACAGGATGGCCACCTCTATATGCTGGACGGATCCGAGATTCCGCGAGTTATGGGAGGCAGGTGTCTCAAAGATGCTGTCGACTACACGTTAGGTATCGGCCAGGGTGGACAGCCATCAACCTCCACCAGCGCCTCTGCCTCATTTGCCAGAGACTCACCACCACATGTGACAGCTGGTATCCTTTCCGCCTCGTACCCGGAAACACCTGTAGTACTGAACATCGACCCGTCGGCATTTATTTTAACTAAGGAACAGGAAAGCGATCCTGAGGATACCGACGACGAATTCAAGCCTTACTTCACTCAGGCTTGGGCCAGTTTCCAGGCCGATAGAGCGGCCAAGGACAAGGGTAAATGGGTCCAGTTCGATGGGGTGTACATGCCACCTCGGAAGTGACCAGATCTGAGCGCGGCCACTGTGTCAGAGAAGCTTCTCTCCCTGGAACTTCAGAAGACCACCCCATCATCTTCATCTCGCCCCGAGCCATCGACGTCAGCTCTCCACATCGATCAATGCAACGCAGCCACCAACCCATCATCATTGGCACAACCTGAATCCGCCATTACTCAATCGGGAGATCAGAGTAACACTTTCCCCTGTGTCTCAAATACTAACCAACCAGTTCCTCCCTTCACACAGTTCAAATATTCGTTTCCACTTGAGGACGAGGCAGTGCCACAACAGGTATTGAATCGGGTACTGGACACCGCTGTTCCAGTACCAGTGAAAGACCTGTTTGCCATATCTCTCAAGTTCCGGAAGCAATTCTGGGATCTGACCACCGTTAAGAGAGTTACCAACCTGTCCACTAACATTGTCCAGGTGAACGAGCTGTCTGGTCTGGACCTGGATGCAGTTGGCTGTGACTTCGGTGACCAGGTTCTCCAGAATGACGACAGGCTCATCGTTGCACATCATAGTCTGCCTCTGCGGGCGGTGGATGCTAAGGTTGGAAGTTCAGGACGAGTCATCCGAGGCATTCTGAGTTCAGGTTCAGAGATAATTGTGATGTCCAAGTGTATATGGGATGATCTTGGGTTGCCGATCTGATTGAACCATATGATGAGGATGTCATCGGCAAATACCAGCATCGATACCACTGTCAGTGTACTAGAGAATCTTGCCCTGGATCTCAGCGCAGGTGAAGTAATGGTGCAGGTACAGATCTTGGCACATGCCAACTTCAACCTGTTGCTTGGGCGACCATTCCACTGTTTAATGAGCGCGACTACTGACAATTTCCCAGATGGGTCGCAGACGATCACTCTCCGTGACCTGAATACCAGGAAACAATTCATGTTGTTGACCCAATCATGGATGGAAGGTTGTCCGCATTGCCACAAGAATAAGCAATGCAACAACCACCAATCCGTCGTGGAGATGGGTTTTTAGGCTTCAATGATCTGACTACCGTCAGGGGAGATTACAATTGCCTTGCCATTTCTTCTATTCCTGATCCGTTTCCATCTGTTTCTGATGAACATTTCACACCATCAGCCATTTCACCCTCTTCATATATGCGCTTATCACCATTGTCTATTGGACCAATCCCACCTTTGTCGGACTACACTTTTCTTTCATCTACTCAAACTGTTTTGAACCTGGACGCTGCAGACGCTTTTTCTTCCATTTATTCATATGATACCAATTCCCATGCACTTGCTTACAAGCCGGTGGCGAAGAAGGTTCGATCAGTGCTCACTCCCGTGGATGAGGAGTTCTGAGTCACATGATCATTACTGGATGATCTGCTTGCCAGGATGATACTGCTACCTACACATCAACCAGACTTTATTCCCGGAACTCATTTTACGCAGGAAAGAGCTGATGCCCTCGATCTAGATCCCGTGAATTGGCTTTGGTTGGAAGAACTCAAGCTCGTGTGCTGGATTGTATGTGAGCAGGAGATGGCTTTTGCCTGGACACCGCTCGAGTGGGGTCGAATGGACCTGAGATACTTCCCACCTGTAAAGATTCCAATGGTGCCCCACACTCCCTGGGTACTACGCAACATTCCCGTTCCCCCCGCTATGTGGACGGAGACGGTAAAGATCATCAAGGACCAGATTGCATCTGGGGTATATGAACCGTCCACATCCGCCTACCGATCCTGGTGGTTCTGCGTCCTCAAGGGGGACGGTAAATCCCTCTGCCTCGTCCATGATCTACAGCCCCTCAACGCCATCACAATCTGTGACTTCTCTACCCCTCCGTTCATCGAGCACTTCGCGGAATCGTTTGCTGGATACGTGGTATACAGAATGATGGACCTTTTTGCCGGATATGATCAGCGACCCCTCCACCAAGATTCCCAGGATTTGACGACTTTCAGCAGTCCGATGGGTTCCCACCATCTCACCACCGACCTGATGGGATACACAAATGCCGTCCAAATATACCAGGCCGACATCTCGTTCATCCTCCAAGATGAGATTCCTCAATATACCTACCCGTTCATCGACGACCTCCTGGTCAAAGGGGTCATGAGTTGCTACCAGGATCCGGATCGTACTTCTGAGACCATCCCAGAGAATCCAGGGATTCGCCACTTCATATGGGAGCACTTACAGAGCGTCCACTGGATACTTCAACAGTTGAAGCTTGTTAACATCACCGTATCTGCTAAGAAGTTTGTCCTCGCCGCACTGGATGCTACGATCGTCGGTCACAAGTGTATCTTCAATGATCGCATCCCTCACGACAAGAAGGTGGAGAAAATCCACAACTGGCCGGATTGCCAGAACATCATTCAAGTTCATGGATTCTTAGGTGTGTGTGGAGTTTTACAGATTTTTATCAAGGACTTTGCGTCCATTGCTCAGCCGTTGATCAATTTGACCCAGAAAGGGGTTCCGTTCGCTTGGGAGGAGCCAAACAGAGTCGCAATGCAGGGTCTGAAGGACGCAATCTGCCTCTCCCCTGCACTGTGACGTTTGGACTATGAATCCAGATGGGAAGTCATTCTGGCTGTTGATACCTCCCTGATCGCAGTCTGGTATATTTTGTCGCGGGAAGGAGATGACGGGAAACGATATCCGAATTGCTTCGGATCATCAACCCTAACTGCTGTTGAGAGCCGGTATTCCCAGGCCAAACTCGAGCTCTATGGATTATTCCGGGCTCTCCGGGCCATCCAGATTTTTATCTTTGGGGTTGCTAATTTGACAGTGGAAATGAACACCAAGTATGTGAAGGGGATGATCAATAATCCCGACCTTCAGCCAAATACGACCATTAATTGCTGGATTGCGGGTATCCTATTATTCAATTTCCATCTCGTTCACATCCCTGCTACCCATCACACCGGAGCAGATGGACTTTCACGTAGGCTGCCATCCGAGAATGACCTCCCCAAGATGGATGATTTCGAGGATTGGCTCCACAATGCTTATTCCTTTTCAATTTCCCTACTCAATGACCGCCTTTCTCTACCCGGCGGATCCACTAACATCTCTAGGTACTCCAACCATGCCCCACCACACCAATTTGTTTCCATTTTTCTCTGTACACCCGAACCCGATGACGGCAACCCGGAGCTACTGCGTTCACCACAAGCAGTCGCTAAAGATGCCCAGGTCGACCAGATTCGCGAATTTCTCGATTCCCGCATTCGCCCTTCTGACCTCACAGATGCAGAGTTCACCTCCTTTGTCAATGCTGCCACCTGCTTCTTTCTCCTTAACGGATCCTTATCCCATCGGGAATCACACGAACGTCATCAGCTCGTTGTCCCAGTCGGGCATTGATATGGACTCATCCGACAGGCCCATGATGACCTTGGTCACAAGGGTGTGTTCTCTGTCCACACTCGGCTACTGCTACATTTTTGATGGCCAATGTTGGTCGACGATGTCAAGTGGTACACCAAGACTTGCCATGAGTGTCAGATCCGGCAGACGAAGAAGCTGCACATTCTGCCTACCGTGCCAGTCGTAGGGGGGTTGTTCCACAAGGCCCACATCGACACTATGGTAATGCCATGGTCCGGTGGTTACCACTTCATTGTCCAGGCCCGGTGCGCTCTTACTGCTTATCTGGAGTGGCAGATGTTGTGATCTGAGAACGCATCTGCACTCGTGTCTTTCATTTTCAAAGACATTCTCTGTCGATGGGGAGCTGTGGCCAAGCTCGTTACTGACAATGGTCCTGCATTTATACAGGCTCTCGATATACTCGCCAACTGGTACGGCATCTGACACATCTGGATCTCTCCCTACAATTCCCAGGCGAACAGCATGGTTGAACAGTGTCACTTCGATATCCGGGAGGCCATCGTCAAAAGTACCCCAGGGGGAGAGGCTCGCTGGTCATCTGCAGCTCACTCTGTTTTCTGGGCAGAACGGGTAACTATTCTGAAGTCTACCTGACTTTCACCATACTTTATGGTGCATGACATCGAGCCCCTATTCCCATTTGACCTAGCAGAGGCAACCTTTCTCGTTCCCGCTCTGACCACTGACCATACTTCCAGATCCAACCTGATCTCTTGGCATGCCCACCAACTCCAAAAGTGGGTAGAAGATATAGATACCATCCAGGAAAGAGTACTCCTGTCGCAATTTGCGTCCATCAAACACTTCAAGACGCAGTTCAAGAACCAGATCTGGGACCATGACTTCCAGCTGGGGAGTCTCGTCTTGGTCCGGAATACTTGGGTCAAGAAAAAGTTGAACTGGAAGACGAAGCCGAGGTACCTGGGCCCAATGGTGGTTCTTCGAAGGACTACCGGGGATTCGTACCTGCTGGCAGAGTTGGACGGGTCAATCTCAAGGCTCAGGTATGCAAGGTTTCGGTTGCTGCCATACTTTCCAAGGGTAAAGATTGCCATCCCGGTCACAGAACTAACCAGATTGGATGACAAGGAGCTAGACGACCATGATGCTGAGGAAGATGTCGAGTACGAGGAAGATGCAGGCGACGCAGTCCAAGATGACTAGCGCGACAAAAGCCTGGACGATCCCATTTCACCTTATCCATTCATATCCATTCCATCCCGGGTTTCGGCCAGAGCCCTCTGTTTCACCCTGGTATTCGTCCGGTGACACCTCACTCTCCAATTATCCCATGCATAGACGAATAGAAGTACATCATCTCCATTCTTCTCATCGAACTAAAAAGAAAAACAGACAAAAGACAAAAAGACAAAAACATATCCATTTCCCTTTCTCTGTCAATGTCTCAATGAACTTACCACATAGACATTCGTATTCTAACGAGCAACGAGACACACACATATTGTTACCGACTTTTCTTTCTAACATCCCGGTGCGATCTGGTATAGACTTTGGCTATCCATGCAAGAATAGATGCGATAGACGAACGAAGAAGACAAGCCGAGTATGATCTCGCAACCCGGTGCCGTTTCCACCCTTATTTCTATTTCTTTTCCGTTGCTATCACCTTCTTATATTACCGTTTCACTTTTACTTAGGGGTCACACTCGGACACAGACACGGACACGGATGCGGACACGGATACGATTGGGACTTGGACAGGATACAAGTGTGCTACGAGTTACGCTATGTACAAGAGGACGATGGCAGGGTTAAAGTTCCTCCAAGAGTGCCTCCATCTCCTCTATCTACAGCTGCTGCGAGCTGATATAGGTCTCGGCTACCTTGGTGCGGGCTTGCAGCGCGGTTATGAACCCGAGCATGCCATGCATCTTGGTCCGCATGGTTAGTAGGGCCAACTTCATCGTCTCGATGGCAGTGTCCTGAGCTGGATCTGAAGTCTTCGCCCTCTTGCAGGGCGTCGCGTTGTCATCCTCGTGGTTGGAGTCGGGCTCGGGCAACGGGGAGAACCTGAAGAAGTCAGGAATGTCGGCCTCTACTCAGGAGGAGGATGCGACCGGTGCCTTATGCACGGGAATCACCACGCGGGTGTTATTACGGACAGAAGAGATGATTAGAACATACTTACGGGTTTAAGAACCGAACTCTTACCTGGCCTCTGCTATCCCTTCTCCTTCCCCTTTGCCTTGGGAGTCGGAACCGGCGCTGTGTCCTTCTTCGCCCATCCTGCCTTTCCCTTGGATTTCCCGCACTTTGTCTTAAGCCAGATGCATGAGTCGCAGGTGCAACCCGGCACTCCGGTGCACGTCCTACCACCTCGTTGGCATGGGTCGCACGGATGGGTATGCATAACTGTCTTTAGGCCAGTTCGCGCGTTCGACAGCTTCGGAGCCGCGACCTCAACAATGTCTTCTTCTTCGTCCTCTTCTTCATCCACCACCACCCGGTTGGAGATATGCTACATGGGGTCAGCTTCTGGATAGCTACACAAGGGAACTAATCACCTTGCACTTCTGACCCACACTCAATATGGACTCTTGCCCCTTGCTGGGTGACTCAGTTGTGGGTGGCTTGTCGGCCGACTCTTGCACTGGGCTGAGTACCATCGACTCAGCCGACTCTTGCACCGGGCCGGGTACCGTCGACTCAACCAGCAGTTCTGCCACTGGAGCCTGCTCGTGATCACCCGAGCCTGCCGCCTTTGCTGCCCGAGCGAGCACCGCCTTCGCAGCTCGCCACACCATTTCTGCTCGTGCCTCTTCTTGCCGTTTCCAGAGTGCCGCCGCGCCCAGCCACCAACACCAGAGAGTGTTCACCTCCTGCATGTGGGTGAGGAGGTCTGTCTCGAGGGCAGTTTCCATGCCATGTTCCTTCGCACGTTGGAAGGCGGTGTGGACTTGGTTCTGTATCTGTCATCAGTATCCGGATGTTCCAACCAAAACATGACTTACCAAGAGCATCTGCCACCTCACACACCACATCTCTTGGTCTTCTGCCAAGTCCTCCTCATCCTTGGGGACTGACCATGCCATGCCGTCCAGCTGGATCTTGAGTTCTGCGACTTCCTTGAGGGTGTCCACCTTGGCAGGGTCGGCCGAGGGAGCCTTGCCAAGAGTGAGAATATCTTCGAAGGGGTTGAGGGACATGGAAATGGATGATGGAAAGACACGGGGAAGGATTATGAGGGGTGAACGGGTTGGTGAACGGCCACGTTTTATGCGAACTTGCACTATTGTCCACAGTTTTCAAACTCAGCAGTCAACAAGGTCACATGACTGACTGGGAACAGTCAGAATTGAAGTACCCCAGGGATGTAGGATCTGGAGGCTCTCTACATCCGTATACAGAGTTTTTCCCCCTTTCCAGCGCCCTCTAGGTTATCAAACATGTCCAGTACCATTCCCGTCCTACCCTGTGTCCATCCGAGTGGACCCGACCTTTATAAGTACATTTCTGCTTTCTGTTCCATCCTTTCCGATCATCCATCCCAACCCGGGCACGGCCGGTCGATGACTAACCTGACGTAACTAGTTCCATTCGTTTTCGTATGTCATTCCTACTTCATTTCGTTTCCTTATTTGTACATCCGATCACCAGCGGCACTTACTTCCGTCTGGATCATTGTAGAGATCCATAGGTCTCTAGGGTGGTATATCCCTCATCCATGACTCTCCGATGACTCCCATTCGCATTCCCATTAGTCCGCTTCAAGTCTGCTTCAAGTCCTGTTAGTCCAACGTTAGTCCTGGATTAGTCCTATGCAGGATTTCCATACTCCGGACTATTTAGTCCGCTTTGCTCCGGACTAACCCTATCCCCTTCTATTTTATCACCTTGTCATGTCTGCTTATCAGTTACATTCATTTGACACATGTTTCGTATGTTTCTATCTTCGCTTCTTGACATAGTTACATCCCCCTTTTC
>JBBPRB010001022.1:0-11130 GCA_038092815.1 Hortiboletus rubellus | reverse complement strand
TCTCAAGGCTGGAGCAGTCTCCCGATCCGCATACTCGCAGTAAGCCATTTGTTGTTGCACGCAACAAAGGGTTTTGATTGGTTGTGGACAGAGTTTCGTAATCGGTACATCGATGCAACTGCCACGATTCAAGAAGTGGTTGAGGAGACGGTCCGCCACATGCCACGTGTACTCATCGACACCACCACCGGCCGTCTCTACGACAAGGCCCAGCAAGTAGCAGCTTTCGAGGAACTCCCGATCTATGACGAGCTACGGTCTTCGATGACTACCCGGCTCGACCATTCACGCATCCAGAGAGAAGTGGAGGCGTTTTACCGATATGTGATGCTGTCGCACAGGTGGCAGCCCCACGAACCAACATTTCAGATGGTCGAGAATAGCTCCATCTACGGACTGCCAGCGTCTCCTGGGAACAACAAGGTACAAATGTTCTGTAAACTTGTACGGTCTCTTGACTTCCAGTGGGCATGGAGCGACACTTGCTGCGTAAACCAGCAAGATAAGGGGGTCCAACAAGAATCTGTGGTTGCCATGTTCAGATGGTATCGTGGTTCGTCCCTCACCATCATCCACCTCCTCGGAGTCTTGTCGGAGTCCCAGGAGATTGGACATCTGTTGAGGAGCATCTGGAACACTCGTGGGTGGACTTACCAGGAATACATTGCTTCCAAGGTCGTCCAATTCTACACCGAGGACTGGAAACCATACCTTGGATTGGAGATGTTCAACCACAAGGAGTCACCTCTGATCCTTTCGGAGATGGAGCAGGCGATGAACTTTGCCACACAGGAGTTGGCCACCCTGGAACCTGGCTTGGACAGGGTGCGCGAGAAGCTATACTTGGCTTCCAGGCGTCGAACGACACGCGAGGAAGATATTGCATACTCGTTGTTCGGCATCTTCAAAGTCCCAATCCCAGTCATATATGGGGAGGGTAATCAGGCAGTCGGTCGCCTCCTGGAATACATCCTGACCCGTTCGGACAATGTCACGCTTCTCGCTTGGACTGGGAAGGGCTGTGGTAGTCACCACACCTACCTCCCTGCTGATCTGACTGTCTACAATGAAATCGTGCCACCACATGTTCCACGACCAATGGAGACAGCTGAGATGGATGGGATGGTCATGACGTTGTCCTCATGGTTGCCTGATCATTCCCTTGCTGTAGCTTTGTATGAGCGGCTCATCAATCTCCCCCCGCTATCCCTCGACGCTGGTCGGCTGCGACTTCCTGGGATTGTATTCCCCCTCGCTGATCTTGTCCTTCCCTCGGAATCTGATTCCAATGTTGGTTTCCGTGTTTATCGGGTGACATCCCCCATGCTCGGAGATGTCGAGATCAAGACATCAGACAATTTATCTGGGATGCCTGGTTTACTTCTCATCAATCCCTGGATCAGTCCCCTCCTCGACCAGGATTACTCGTGCGGCGCCGCTCTGTTTGATGATGCCACGTGCGCACTGCGGCTCGCCGTCCAGCTCATGCAGCCGTTCGGGGTACTGTTGCTTGCACCGCTGTCACGCGTGCAATACAGACGGGCAGCTACGGATAGCTTGATCATGGTTCGAGTTCGCGAGGAGACGTCGTTGACTGACTTGATGGGTGGCATCCGTACGGTCTACATACAGTAGATGTGGGTTGATGAATTCGGACCTTTAACATTTTGTATCCCACCCCCGTGACATTCGAGCAGTTACCTTTGTTCTCTCGGGCCGTCGCTGATTTATTCTCGACTCCGAGCGCTGGATCGATGGAACTAGATGCGCTGGTCAAACGCAGTGTAGCTGTTGTTGCCTACCATTTGCTGGAGGCATGTCTTGAAATAAGTGGGGTACTTTGCGTACGTGAACATAACGGATGAATTCTCGGTGATGAGTGCCGGGTGGTATCTATTCAATGATTTGTATCCAAGAGGGAATGACTAGTGTTTAGGGCCGAGCTTCGCCGGGAGGGACCTTGTTCACAACCACTTTTCACGATTGCTATATTTAGCATTTTTCTTCCACGATCGCATGCCAGGGTGTCACAGCCACAATTATGCCCCAGTGACCTTGTAAACAAGGTGATGCACAGCAAATTTTCATGCTTCGGAAGAGATGACCATGAGCCAACTGAGGAGGCTGAAGGAGGTCCATGGTGACCGATCCAATCGGACTTAACCTACTTTTATCACGTATGCCGGTCAATCTGCAACCCCCTTTGTGCCCTAATGCCATATATCAATATAGCGACCGGACATTGTCGGGGGGTGCCCTAATAAGATGAACCGGTCCTCGGTGAGATCGGCCCTAAAATGAATCAGCGCACGAGAACTGCCGCAGAGATAATTAAACACGAGATATAAGTTTACAGCACAGCATGTGAATTTCTCTGATTAGACATACTCATCCGATCTTGCGCGAGTGTGAGGAAAGAACCTTGCAAGCAAGGTAACTCCGAATTATCTCCCTCTATCTCCCTACTACCATCACACATCCCCATCGTCTCGGCTATGATAAATCGTCGTTCTCCAATCCCCTTGTCTCGCCAGACACTGCTTGAGCTTGTCTTGCATCACTTTTCCACTGAGAGGTCCATTGGTCCCAAGCGGCGATTCCTCCCAGCGTGTTTATCACACCAAGACATCTGCACTTGGAAACGTTGAGATCGAATCGACGAAGGACTGGTCTAGCCTAAACAGCTCGTGCGTTCATGGCTCCAATGCCTTCTTGATCCTCCGTCCACTAACGTGCGCCCTCTCTTGTCACCATCGTCACCAATCTTCACACCCTGCCTCACGAGTTGACAAGCTTACCAGAGTGCTACGGTTTTTCGTGCGTCTCAGACAGCCTTTCGGTGCGCTGCTGCTCATTCCTCTATGCTACAATGAATACAAGTATGCTGCCTCTGGTCATCCCGTCGTCCTGCAACTACTGAAGGATGTGTCACCGCGCTATCTTACATAGAAGATACGGACACTAAATATCTTGTAGTTGCTTCGTGTGACCTAAACCATCGTTTCGTCGTGCCCTGGACCGTAATTCTGGACAGAGATGGCCGCAACAGACTGGCGCGCAGTGTGACTAACGTCATGCCCCGCCAGATATGGTTTTGTCAACTGCACGCGAAGGAAACACCCGGGTCATACTCCCACTGCATTCATTCGTGGAGGCGGTGGCGAGAGTTGGAACACAACTCGTTGGTCACAGCTGTCCCAATGTCCTCTTGTCGGCAGCAGCGGTGGCCTGCTCTCATTCCCCATCACGCTCCCCATCATGCTCACACACGTCCTTCCATCTTACTATCCCACGGTCGAATCATTCCCCGTCTCTATCTGCGAATACTGGTCTCTCGTGTAGTCGCCCACGACGCAAGCGGTACCGGAACCGTTCTTCGTGTGTCGTCGTCGAGGCCCGTACCAATCCCCACCAACATTCACACCTCGATCGGTGGCGCAGAAACACGTCGGGTAAAGGTTTCTCCCCTGCTCACGGTCACAATTGAACGTGGGGTGGGGATGTGGAAATGGCGGACCGACGCAACTGAACCCATTGCACACCCCGACTGTCACCGGGTGGTGAGGATCGAGAGTATGTACCACCACCAAGAGAGTTTGACCATAGGTACGGTGCAGGAAGGATGCTGTGGGGGATAGGAGGGACGGTCGTTTCGCCTCCACCTCTGCGTACGAGTTGAAGTGGGGTGATGTTTCGGGGAGGTGGATCCGAGCGTTGAACGTTGAACTTTCGGGTGCTTGCTAACGGAAAGTTATTGGATGCTCTGTTCTTCCCTGAGTTCGATTGCTGCTTTTCGTTGTTGAATAATCACCAAGGGGTGGGTAAAGCATTCATTTTGGCCAGCGCAAGCGCCCAGGATGCCAAGTGGTTGTGGGTGTGTGAATTGATTCGATAAGAACACCAGGCGACAGTGGCGCAGCGCACCGGGAATAAACGACCACCAACCCCCATTTCATTGATCTGATACCTGTCCGGGCATGCCTCCCAAGGCACGCTTCGGGCGACGGAATGGTGAGCACCTGTGGGACGATTGAAGGGACGATGCTGATGAGAACACAAGCGCCGAGCGAAATCGATCCCTCTTCCAGTGCCGTTGAACGAAAGGAAGCAAAACCAATCGTAATCGATGGTCGAGATTACATATATTCCATCGCGATCCTCGTTGATGGGAAGCACGTCGTAAGCGGCGGCAGTGAAGGGAAAATTCGACGATGGCGCATCGGGGATGGCAAGGAGGTGGGGACGCCAATGGATGTGGGGAGTGCTGTTCGCGGCATTGCAGTGTCACAAGATGGAAAGTGGATCGTCAGTGGGACGAACAGTGGGCAGGTGACGGTGTGGAATGCACAAAGTCACTCAAAAGTGACCGAATTCAGGGCACACGGCAGTTCCGTTTATGCTGTCGATGTCTCACCAGATGGGACGAAAATCGTGACTGGGTCGAACGATAAAACTGCTTGCGTCTGGTCGCTGTCGACTGGCGAGGGACTGCTCGATCCCTGGGAACATGACTGCTTCATGGCAGCAGTAAAGTTTTCCCCCGACGGATGCCTCATCGCCACTGCCACATACTTCGCGGGCTCTGTTCGGGTCTATGACAGTCGGAATGGCGGCCTCCTTGTCGAGTTCCCAGTCAAAGTCCGCGCGGTGGCGAACAACAACCAATCCCTCGCCTGGGCCAGCGATAGCAAGCAACTCTTTGCATTTTCACACGATGCCTACATCCACCATCTCGACGTGTCCACCAGGACCACGCTCTCTCAATGGCGCATTTACAGCACCATTAAACCCACATCCATCGCCCTGGAAGGCAACGGCACGTTCGTCGCTGCCTCTGCTGGTTCTTCGGTGTCATTTTGGGACACAACGAGCCACGAGCAAATCGGGACTGTCATCGAGTACACTCATGAAGTCTGGTCCATGGTTATGTCGTCAAACTACGACCTTGTAACCAGCGGGGAGACGAGAATCGCCCTCCGGGCACTCCGTGACATTCTTCCCTCCCAGTACTTGGTCAACGCAAGGCAGACCCCCCGCGTGCTGGAAATGCACTACACAGAGCTTGACGACAGTCCAGGTACGTTCGTTTGCATCCTGATCCTGGTTTTTGATACCTATATCCATCAGACGAAAGAATACCAAATCTCGAGCAAACCATCCAGAAGCTGCGCGGTAAACCCGCCGATTGTCAACAAAATGCCCGTCAGGAGAGGGATAACCTCATCCAGTCGCTACGCACTCAAAAGGAGAGCTCGAGTATGTTCCCCGTCACTCCGACCCGCATTGTCTTGATTTGGGCCTATCAGATACCAGAATCGCGCGTGTCGAAAAAATTGTCCAAGAGCTTCGCAACCAGCTCGCGAAATCTCAACGCGAAGCCAACGAACAAAAGGATAGCTCGAACGAGGTCATCAGTTCACTACGTGCAGACCTTCATACACAGAAATCGCACCCAGGTGTGTTTATTTACATCCTCACTTGCCCTTAATAGTCTTTCTGTTACTTATGTCCATCAAAGCACAAAAAATAGCGACTCTCAACATGGCCGTCGACGAGCTCCGTAACCAGCTTGCAATGTCCCAACGCACTGCCAACCAGGAAAAGGATAGCCTCAACAAAACCATAAACTCCCTTCGCACACGCGATGGAAGCTCAAGTGCGTCCATATCCACCGGGACCTATGTTTCATTGACCTCCATGCCCACCAGGCAACAGAATCACACATCTCAAACAGACCATCCAAGAACTCCGCAAACAGCTTGCCGACGCTCAACGGATCAACCATGCACATGAGCAGAGGTATCAATGCGAGTCCCTGTATGTCCAAGGTCGCATACAGGGTGCTGCAGAATGTCTTCTCGAGTTCACGGATACCGTGAACGGGGATGTGAGAGCGAACAAGGTAATCATTGACTGGCTCTCCAGTGAGTTTCGGTGTCGTGTATCAGGATAGAGAATTTCATCGCTGCCATCAGATTTTACCAATCAATGCGTCATGGCGCTACAGAGAATAGGAGACGAGGCATCCAATGTTGGGAATCCGGATGAGGCGGTTGCAGCTTACTCTACTGCGTTGTCACTCGGCCTCACAACCCCGGACGCTGTCCTGATGAAGTGGGCGAGCATAACGTTGACTCGTGGCTCAGCGGTCGAAGTATTGAGTGCCGCGACCAAGGTATGCTCTCCGTGATGGTTCGAAGATGGATAGTGACACTCTTTCGATTTAGTTCAAGGTTCCGAGGTTTGTCGTTTACCGCGTCATTTGCGACATTCTGGAACAGCATGGTCGACTCACGGAGGCGGTCGAGTGTTTCCTACAAATGCAGAACGAGTTACAAGAGGAAGCGGGTGTGGGTAATGAGCGAGTAAAATGGGAACTCGGTGGGTGGTTGCAGCCGTGACTTGACCCGCACTAGTTCAAACAACCCCCCCCTCCCCCCAGATTTTCGACGGCATTGTGCCGAGATGCTAGAGAAGCTGGGTGACGGCGCGAGGGACTCTAAGAAGCATGACGAAGCCATTGGATACTACTCCGATGCGCTGTCACTCGACCCGACAAATAATGATATTCTCCTTAAGCAGAGTACAGAGGTATGAACTGTGTTTCACGTTACGTCAAACGGACCCCACTGATCTGCACACCCAGGACATCGAACTCGACCCATCATCCCACACGGGGTACGATAGGAGGCATGCTGCATTACATGGCATGGGGCGTCACCGGGAAGCTTTTGAGGCATTCAGGGTGATGCTCTCAAGGCTGGAGCAGTCTCCCGATCCACATACTCGCAGTAAGCTATTTGTTGTTGCACGCAACAGTGGGTTTTGATTGGTTGTGGACAGAGCTTCGTAATCGGTACATCGACGCAACTGCCACGATTCAAGAAGTGGTTGAGGAGACGGTCCGCCACATGCCACATGTACTCATCGATACCACTACTGGCCGTCTCTACGACAAGGCCCAGCAAGGAGCAGCTTTCGAGGAACTCCCAATCTACGACGAGCTACGGTCTTCGATGACTACCCAGCTTGACCATGCACGTATTCGGAGAGAAGTGGAGGCATTTTACCAATATGTGATGCTGTCGCACAGGTGGCAGCCCCACGAACCAACATTCCAGATGGTCGAAAATAGCTCCATCTACGGGCTACCGGCGTCTCCCGGGAACAACAAGGTACAGAAGTTCTGTGAACTCGTACGGTCTCTTGACTTCCAGTGGGCATGGAGCGACACTTGCTGCGTAAATCAGCAGGATAAGGGGGTCCAGCAAGAATCTGTGGTTGCCATGTTCAGGTGGTATCGTGGTTCGTCTCTCACCATCATCCACCTCCTCGGAGTCTTGTCGGAGTCCCAGGAGATTGGACATCTGTGGAGGAGCATCTGGAACACCCGCGGGTGGACATACCAAGAATACATTGCTTCCAAGGTCGTTCGATTCTACACCGAGGACTGGAAGCCATACCTTGGATTGGACATTTTCAACCACAAGGAGTCACCTCTGATCCTTTCGGAGATGGAGCAGGCGATGAACTTTGCCACGCAGGAGTTGGCCACCCTGGAGCCCGGCTTGGACAGGGTGCGCGAGAAGCTATACTTGGCTTCCAGGCGTCGAACGACACGCGAGGAAGATATTGCATACTCATTGTTCGGCATCTTCAAAGTCCCGATTCCGGTGATATATGGGGAGGGTAATCAGGCAGTCGGTCGCCTCCTGGAGTATATCCTGACCCGTTCGGATAATGTCACGCTTCTCGCTTGGACTGGGAAGAGCTGTGGTAGTCACCACACCTACCTCCCTGCGGATCTGACCGTCTACAACGAAATCGTGCCACCGCATGTTCCACGACCAATGGAGACAGCTGAGATGGATGGCATGGTCATGACGTTGTCCTCATCGTTGCCTGACCATTCCCTTGCTGTAGCTTTGTACAAGCGGCTTGTCAATCTCCCCACACTATCGCTCGATGCTGGCCGGCTGCGACTTCCTGGGATTGTATTTCCCCTCGCTGATCTTGTCCCTCCCTCTGAATCTGATCCTGATGTTGGTCCCCATGTTTATCGGGTGACATCATCCATGCTCGGAGACGTCGAGATCAACACCTCAGACAAATTATCTGGGTTGCGTGGTTTACTTCTCATCAATCCCTGGATCAGCCCCCTCCTCGACCAGGATTACTCGTGCGGCGCTGCTCTGTTTGATGATGCCACGTGCGCACTGCGACTCGTCGTCCGGCTCATGCAGCCATTTGGAGCACTGTTGCTTGCACCGCTGTCACGCGTGCAATACAGGCGAGTTGCAACGGATAGCTTGATCATGGTTCGAGTTCGCGAGGAGACTTCGTTGACTGACTTGATGGGTGGCATCCGTACGGTCTACATACAGTAGATGTGGGTTGATGAATTATTGTGACCTTTGACGACATACAGTATACGGCATCCTACCTTTTGCGACATTCGACTAGTTTACCTTTGTTCTCTCGTTCTTGTTCTGTACCATGGTTTCACGTTCATTGGGACGCCGTGATAACCCCGTCGCTCCACCTCAGGTCGGCCGGTGTCGACGTCGGTGCAAGACCAAAAAGTGCCCCTTAAGAACCCCTGCTCAGAAGCACCGTGACTCAGTGAGGGATAGACCTAGTCTGGTGACCAGACTAGGATATGCCCACTAAGCACCCATTCAGGCTGGAATGTCTCGAACACGGTCAGGATGTGTTCTCCACAGCCCGGAGTCAGTGCACGACGTCTATATTAGTTGTCTTGACGGCGGGTCCAGGATGGCTGTGTGGGGGGGACACTGGTGGCTCACTGATTGTGTGATTCAAAACTTTATACCCCCGAGCCGTGGCAGGTGGAAGGAACACGGACCGGATCAGTCAGGAGCAAACTGCATACCCGTATGCAGCCGTTCAACGAGCAACATATCATTACATGCCCCCCTGATCAACCCCCAATAGACTCGTACACGAATTCGCGATTCTACAGGCTGTAGATAAACCACGCACTACGATCTCCGAGGCCCAAGTCCAGCTCCTCCTCTTCCTTGTTCGTCCCCTGCCTTCTCTCCGCTTTCAACCGATTTTCCCGCCATAGGTACGCCAAGTTAGCAGTGATGAACACCAGCATACATACAGGCATGGCGATAAACGTGATCGTTGCCGAGGTGTAGTTGGGGGCGGGAGACAACGTGCCAAGGAGCCAGGTGGAAGGATACCATTTAGTTGGGTCATCATAAAGGCCACGCCAACAGCAGTCGCACTGTTAATCGCCAGCCATGTCATCAGTGAAGGTTCCGCACCGTCCACCCCTGAGATGAATAAGCAAAGGGATCTGTAGCGAACGTGGCTCGAGGTGTTTGCTGTGTGTGTGGGAATTGGGTCAGCCCACGCGGCCTTTCGAGTGGATGGCTTCCACATACCGTAAAACACACTGAAGCCGATCACCTGCAGAAGCGAAAAGAATATTGCGGTATATCCATGGCATTGATAGTGATCCGATATGACGGCCGATATTAACTTGAATGACACATTTGTTTTGCGAGATGAATGACTGTCAGAGAGATTGAATTCTTGAGATGCGTACCAACAAAGGCGACCGCGAATGGAGGTACACTCATGAGCTGAGCGTGGTTGCCTGATTATCCAAGGCTAGCAACGATCGTCGGTTCAAAGCTGTCATTATCGATGTCAGCATTGGAAAGAAATAGACAGACTCAGACAGAGCTCACTAGGCGAGACCAAGTAGAACCGTACCTAACAGGTCCATTGTCAACCGAGGTGAATTGAAAACGGGTATGGATTGCATCAATGGCTCCAGTGCCTTCTTGATCCCTTCCTTCCATTTGAAGGTGATGCCGAATGACTCACCTCAGTCTACGGGGACAAGGGGATAGCGATTGGGATACTCCGTCCACCAATATGCGCCGTCTCCTGTCACCACATACCATCTCATCTTCACACCCTGCCGCACGAGACGACAGGCTTAGGCTTACCAGCGTTACGGTTTTTGTGCGTCTCAGACAGCCTTTCGGTGCGCTGCTGCTCGTTCCTCTATGCTACAATGAATACAAGTGTGTTGCCCCTGATCATCCCGTCGTCATGCGACTACTGAAGGACGTGTCACCGCGCTATCTCGCACGAAAAGATACGGACGCTAGATATCTTGTAGTAGCTTCGTGTAATATAAATCATCGTTTCGTCATACCCTGGACCGCAATTCTGGACAGAGATGGCCGCAACAGACGTGCCCGCAGTGTGGTTAACGTCGCGCCCCCGGGGTGTGCGATGGGTTCAGTTGCGTCGGTCCGCCATTACCACGTCCCCACCCACGTCCAATCGCGACCGTGAGCAGGGGAGAAACCTGTACCCGACGCGTTTCTGCCACTGATCGAGAATGTAACAGGTATGAGCAATGGTGGTGGGGATTGGTACGGGCCTGGCGAGGATGACACGCGAAGAACGGTTCCGGCACCGCTTGCGTCGTGGGCGACTACACGAGAGACCAGCATTCGCGGATAAAGACAGGGAATGATTCGACCGTGGGAGAGGAAGATGGGAGGACGTGTGTGAGCGTGATGGGGAGCGTGATGGGGAGCGTGACGGCGAGCGTGATGGGGAACGAGAGCAGGCCGCCGCCGCTGCCGCCGACAAGAGGTCACTGGGACAGCTGCGGCCGACGGGTTGTGTTCCAGCTCTCGCCACCGCCTCCGCGAATGGATGCGGTGGGAGTATGACCCGGGTGTTTCCTTCGCGCGCGTATATCCGCCGTCACCGGGTGGTGAGGACCGAGAGTACACACCACCACCGAGAGAGTTTCACCATAGGCGGTACGGTGCAGGAGGACGCTGTGAGGGATAGGAGGGATGATCGTTTCGCCTCCACCTCCGCGTACGAATTGAAGTGGGGTGATGTTTCAGGAGGGGTGGATCCGAGCGTTGAACGTTGAACTTTCGGGTGCTTGCTAACGGATGGTTATTGAATGCTCTGTTCTTCCCTGAGGTCGATTGCTGCTTTTCATTTTTGAATAATCATCAGGGGGTGGGTAAAGCACCCATTTTGGTCAGAGCAAGCGCGAATGATGCCAAATGATTGTGGGTGTGTGAATTGATTCAACAAAAACACGTGTATACCAGG
>JBBPRB010001021.1:0-11135 GCA_038092815.1 Hortiboletus rubellus | reverse complement strand
GAACGCACGTTGACGTGTGGATGCCTTAGTCGTGCGACAAATGTTGATACGCGAAAACAAACGGATGGAACGTGAAGAACAGGAACTTACGGAAGGACAGCGAGAGCGGATCGAGGAAGCAGCAAGGTTGGAAGGTATCTCGTTCGAGGAAGCTGTCCGGCGTCGCAGGGGATTCCGCTACCTTTATTAACTCGGTGGGCAGACTTGTATCATAGTGCATGTGCGATGTCGTCGATGGTGATTTGATTTGCAAAAAGCGAGTATCAAAAAGCTGGGAGGCGGACAAATCTGCCATACGTCTGCTTTCGTCGTAAGAATACTGTACCGTGCAAGCTCTACCCGAGCGAACTCAACTTCAAAGTGTACGCGGGACAACGGTCGGGTGTGCACCGATACTAGTGACCGTAGTCAAGCAGCCACCGAGTGACGTCATGCCTAGCACATGGCCCCTATAAAAGCCCGATGTCGGCCCTCAATGACCTTCCTCAAAAGAAACGTACCGCAAAGCCCAGCGCAAAACACATCTACACCGAGCGATGCATCCATCTCACGTCCTGCGCCAATCTTCTGGCGATTCGTTCTCTTCCCGATACTGGCACAACCAACCAGGGAGGAACAAAGTCGTGAGCACGCCTGACATCCGCGGTCTTTGAGCTGAATTTGTTTACGGGACGGGTACGTGTGGTGATTTATTGGGACAGATCATTGCGACTACGGCACTCATCGCTGCGACGACGCTCGCTTATTACTGGGGGTATCAGGATGTAGACAAGAGACATAGTCCTGAACGCGAACGTGAGTACCGACCTTTGTACCTCAACATTCAACTTCGACTCATCGCACCCGGTCGTGTCATGGAAAACGAACTGAATACGATCCTGTTCAGGGGCAGCTGCCAGCGTTAACACGGGTGAAAAACGGCGCTGAGAAAGGGAGGACGATCTGCTGCTGAGGGATTTCGAGAGGACATGGTCACGATATTGACGAGCCTGATCAAAACAAGAGGGACGTTCAAAAAAAATACTGGTGTATTCGATACTTTTCTTCTTCCATCTGTACAACAACGAGTCAACTTTTTGGAAAGACACGCAACACTATGCTTGACAACTTTATATCTCATGCACTAGGTGCACCCTTCACATGCCTCGCCTTGGACTGATCGATCAAATACCTGAGCGTCGACGTATTCTCGTCGCATCTGTACCTCAATGCATGAGTCAAAACCGCACGCCAACAAAGTAACGACTCACAAGTTTGATATCGTTTCCTTCACGTCCCCCAGCGCCTTCTGCGCCGCCCTTAGCACCGGCGCCATCTCCACATTCCTATCGCGCAAGTACCGTCCATGCGCCATCAACACCGCCTGGATCCACATCAAATCAAACTCGACGTGCGGTCCCCGTTCGAGATGCTCCGCGATGAACTGCAACAACGCTGGAACGTACAACACCGGCACTTGGCGCGCCACCAACCTCACGTCGCTGCGCGGAACGCTCTCGTATACGCGCTGTATGATCGGCTTCTCGTTCAACCTAAACGCGAGCACGAGCGCTTTGAGGTACGTGCGTTCTGCGAGCACCTCGAGGACGCTTTGGGGGGTGAGGTCGATCGTGAGATCAAAAGGATCAAACGCAACACTCTCGTCCAGGGCATAGATAAGCAAGCCCTCCGTGCTCGCCGCCGCCCACGCCTTTCCTGTCGGTGAGAATCGGATACACTTTGTCCGCGCTTCCTGTCGATACTTGCGAACCGACATATCCCCCGCCCCTCGTGCGGCCCCAGGCAACGTTGTATCCATCCGATCCTCCAAATCGCTCGCCTCCCCACGATCATCGATCAAATCAGTATTGATCCCCGCGCTATTCACCTTGCGACTATCCAGAAACTCTTCCGTCCCATCCAACGAAAGATTCTCCGAGATTTGGAACTTTTTCACGAGGACGGCTTCGCGGACATCGTAGAGCACGACATACTTGCTGTTCCCGCCCGCGAGAATGCACGTGCCGTCAGCGGTGTACGCCATGCTCGTAAACGCCTTCGTAGAAGCGCTGTTTGCAGCGGAGACCCTGTCGTCGGCTTTACGTCCACCAGAAATATCCTTGCGTCCGTCGATGAGATTGGTCTGCTTGCTCGAACGCACGTCAAAGAACGTGACCTGTCCATCGAGCGTCGATACGGCAATCTCGACACCATCTGGACGGAATGCCACGGATAGGACATCCGAGGTCACCGTCAGGCTCTCGACGGCCCGCGACCGACCGAAAATGCTCCATATCCGCACAGTCTTATCCCAAGAACCGCTTACGAGCTGATTGGCACCAGATGGACAAAAAGCGAGGGACGATATCGGTGCCTCGTGGCCGGAGAGTACGTCCAAGAGCTTTCCCGTCTGCACAGACCACATGAATATTTCAAACGAATCCGTCGAACCCGCCGCAACGACTTCTCCAGAGGGGTCGACCGCGAGCGTAGAGAACTGCACGGGCGAGGGCGAGGTAAAGGTGCGGAAGTTGCGGTATCGAACAAGGTCATAGGCCCGTACGGTACCATCCAGCGAAGCTGAAAAGAGCACCGATCCTTGCTTAGCAAACGCTACGTCCATCACGGGGGCGGTATGTTCCGAAAAGGTCACGAAACAGAACCCGGAGTGAACAGACCACACTTTGAGTTTGCCGTCATCGCCCCCAGTGGCGATCGTTTGCCCATCGGGTGCATACCCAAGCGTGTTCATGTCGAAATAGTGTCCCTGTTGTTTGAGAATGTATGATTCCGATTGCCATTCCCAAACAAGAAGTTGCCCGAGCTTGCGTGCCCCAAACGCGAGCCATTCACCCGACGATGAGATCACCACCGAAGAGATCTTTTCGTGCGAGATGCTAAGCGTGTGTATATTCGTAAACTGGGGCATTTCCCAGAGTCCAAAGACGCCAGTGGAGAAACCGACGACAAGCAGATTTGATGGAGGGTGGAAGGTCGCACAGACGACCTTCGTGTTTGGGAGGTTGAAGTAGTGTCGCTCGTGAATGCCCCATCGTGTCATGGGAATGGTATCCGAGGCACTCGACAGTGTGGATGCCACTGGTGCGGGGTTGTCGTCGTCGTCTGTGTCCATGTCGTGGTCCGTCTTGGCCTTCCAAGTGAATACCGCACCATCACGACTCACGGTGTATATCTTCAAAGATATGAAACTCGAACTAGGCAGAGCAATTCGTCACTTACGGCTTTTGATTTCGAAGAAAAATAGGCCCCGATGACTACGTCGCGGTGGCCTGCAAACGTTTTCGGGCGAAAACCCTCCACCGGGTTCAGAGTGAACAACCTCGCTGTCATGTCCCGGGATGTCGTGATAAAACACCTTGAAGAGCCCATTCAGTTGCCAGCACGAAGACGGTGGAGACGAAAGACAAAACGGCACGCACGTTGAATCCGGGGCCCAGCGAATGCTTACGACCTCGTCGTGATGCCCAGTATACGTCCGATGCAACACGAACGGTGCAAACTCGCGCACGAGATGATTTGGGGTACACCAAACCTGTATATGCGCGTCGTGCGTCACAGCAATGTATCTACCGACAACGCCATCGCGTCAAACACGAACGATTGCGAGTGGAAAAATGTCAGCGGAGATCACATCAGCGCGTGAAACACACCCACTGACTTTCCATCCGGCGAAAACTGGACATCTTTTACCGGTTTTTTGAAATGTATGCGATGGAGCACGACACCGCGTTGAGAGTGGACGAGCACCGCATGCCCGTCGTCGTCGACGGATAAAAGCAGACGTGCATCCGGAGAAAGCGCAATGACCGCGATGTTCTTCCTGTTTTCAAACGGGAGCGTCCTAGACTTGTTACTGCGAATACGCGGGAGAAAAACGTCAAGAAAAGGAAGCCAAAGAGGAATGAGAACGAACTTGACGAGATCAAAGACGGCCACACGGTTCCCGACGGGGCTCAGCAAGCTGTTTCCATCTGGAGTGAAGAGGACGTTTCCCTGTTTGTAGACGGTGCCACATATGTTTGAAAACTGGTGGAGGATGTTGGAAAGAGTTGTCCGCTGATCGAGACCTGGAACATACCTGATAGTTGGCCTTCATGGCCTGCAAAAATTGGCACAGCCACTTGGGTGTTTTCGCCCCTCTTATGTCAGCAAACTCGATTTCTCTTCTCTCCAGTGCGGTGACTGCGAACTTACGATCCTCGGAGCGCCATCGGGACGTCCGTGGTTCATGATGTTCCGTACGTCTCTGATACATAATTGTTCACAATAGCCCACAGGAATCATTCGAGGACAAAGATACCCTTCGATGCGATCACCCGTACTACGCTGCTCACTCACCTAACCGCATTGGGGGTGCGGTGAAAGGGAGGTAGATGGACAAAAATTGCGTCCACTCATCATACCACCCGCGACCAAGCCTCGTTTGTTGATTCTTGCGTTCTTGCTGATCTGGTCTCTGCTTTGTACGTATTCACTTTCCAACCCAGAACCCCATCTTGATGCTGATCCACGATGCAGGTGATTTGGCAATGCTCATTGTTGGAATTCAACTTGGCCACGTCACGAAAGTGGTATCCATTATTGAGATAAGTTCCGTCTCGCTCCTCCAGACAACCGCCACGGGTCACCCGGCCGTCCGCCATTCCACTCAACCTGCATGAGTAACTTGTCGGCTTCTCATAAAAAACAACCCTTTAGTTCACCAATTTGTATTATCTTAGTTCACAATCTACATACTGTATCCTCACGTCGTCGTTTTCTTCGACTTCATCCCCTTTTCGCCTGTGTTGCCGATAGGGGGATATCAATATTCAATGTCCAATGTTGAACGTTCAAGAGCGCTGAGCTGCAACTTTTGCGATTTTGAAGTTGCTGGTCACCCAGCAACCTGAGGTCGATGGGATGGTGGCAGCCCGTACAGTTGGGTAACGGACCCACTCCTAGTAGACTCCGAAGTTTCAAGAATTGTTGACTAGATTCACTAATGTCACACCAGATCCGAAATGACATGAACGAATAGCACGAGTAGGGCCCGAGTACACTGAACAGTAACCGCAACAGACAATCAGAAACCTAGGGCTACAAATGCATCATGAAGAGTACACGCAATCCAAGTCCAAGTTCAGTCAGATACACGGCCCTTCTCCTAAATCCTAAACGTCAGGCATTCTCAGCATTGCCTTCAACTTGACCGTGAGCTCGTCCTCGAACCACTGTTCGGGCATGAACGGGTTTGAAACCTATCCACAACGCGAGCAGGTGAGTCAACGATGAGCACAACATCAAAGAAACGCGCCCACTCACCCCCTTACCACCAACCTTGGCCTCTCTGGCTCCAAAATGTGTCCATCCACGCTCGCTCTCACCTTCTTCCACCCTCGCAATGAGCTGCGCCGGCGCCAGCGCCATTTGAGTCGCCCTCCCAAACCCAACGCTCATCTCCAACGGGACCCCCTTCCTCTGCCCCGTGCCTCTCCTTCCAGGCACCACCCTGAACACCTCCGATTCCGATTCCGACTCAGACTCCCCCGAGCTCCCATACGACAACGCCGGGACCGCACTCTCTGGCGTCCCCGTCACCTGCGCTCGCACCTCCGGCCCGGTCCGTGCCACCTCCCCCCATCGATATCTCGTCAATACTTCGCACTCTGTGCACGCCGGAGGCTGAGGCTTGGGCGGCCACGTATACACGAGCCCCATCAGCCTGCTCTTGGCCTCCGCTTTCGCCCTTACCTCCGCTTCGGCCACCATCGCCGCGAACTCAACGTCGTCTTGTTCTGTGATAGCGACATTCTTCCAAGGTTTATCCATCCTCCCCGAAGCCTTGGAGACATGAGCACGGGAGAACGAGAGCGAGGGTAAGGGCCCGGATAGCGCGCTACCAGTACTAGCACCGACATGAGAGATGTTGCGCCCCGAGGACGACGCCGCACTCGCACGATATCCAGGGTACGGCTCCGCGCGGTACGTTTCCGGACGCACGACCTTCCCATCCCCGGCGAACGAGAACACGTGTGGACCGGACATCCACACGGGGTTGAAGAGCGTATCGAGGTAAAAGTCCTTGTTTGACCCCTGCTGGGAAAAAGAAGACGAGATGCATCGTCAGCGTGAGACGACGTTGGACCAGAATCTCGATGTACCTGGACGGCCTTAGAAACGAGTGGGACAACGTTGGAACGCACGTGGATGCGTGTGGGGGCGGGTCCCTGGTTAGAATAACGGTAGTGGCCAGGGGCGTCCGTGCGTCGGCGGTGAGTGAAGGTCGTGGTGGTGGCGGCCGACGATTGCATGGTGATTTCGTTTCAGAAAGTGAAGACGATTCGTGAAGCGCGTTGAAGAATAGCGTGGTCGCTCGATCGTGAATAGTCGCGTGAGTGACAAAGATGCTTCGCGAAGGAGGCGTACAGTTGAGGTCGTGGCGTCAAACTGTGGTCGATGACGACCAAGTAAGACAGCCCGCCTTTATACCATCATATCCCAGAGTCCCGACGCAGTGTGGACCGTTACGCCATACAATGAACAACGTGCTTCCTTTGTCCTTGCGGACGTTTGCGTTCCGCCTGCCTTTGTGCGCTCGTGGATCGGAATGTGAATGTGGCGCCAAACTCCCTTTGTCTCGTGGCAGCCATGGTTGATTTTCGGATGCTAACCGGACGATCATTCTCTATCCTATAAGCGTCGATCGTGGTGCATGGGGATTGGATCTCCACATTCACAAGACGTAACGAATCACGTTAGTTGTGGAGAGCGTAGCAGCCGGAGCTGATGCCATCAAAGGTCTTTGTGTGGTGACGTCTCGCCGACGAGCGAGACGCTCTTGACCGTCCGCGAACAAACCTCGATGCACATTCGTCCAAGAGACGAGCTCGCTCTTCAGGTCGTCGTCCGCATTGCATCCATGCGGATGTGTTACAGAGTGACGACCGAGGTTCGATCAAACGGAGTTCGCGCGCCCTCGCGAGCGGAGACATCGGTGCTCCTTCATTGACGACCACACGAAGGGAAGAACAGGCAACAGCCTCGTCCATCACCATCGCGATCAGGCACCCCTGACGACCGGTCGGTTCCTTTTGGCACACGGCAAAGAGGTGCCTCGTGACTTTAATACCCGTGCCAACATGTACGAAATGTCACCGTCGATCTCAACAGTGGGGAAAAGGAACGCCGCGGGCTCGGAAGGGGGGGATGGGATGGGATTCGAAACGATGGTATGGGCGATAGACGGCGATCGTGCCATACGCCATCGATGCTTGGATCAGATAGCGATACTCGACGCCTTGGCACGGGACACTGCGATGATGAGGGATAAATACATGCGATAAAGCGCGGATACGATGTGATGTGGGATCACACATATCCAAACGACCCGGCGAGCCTACGCGAGGAGTGTACCCTCGTCCAATCGCTGTCACCGCAAGCTAAACTGCTAGCGAGACGAGGTGATCAGGCGGCTGATTATTGGTGTCTGGCTTGGACGAAAAAGGAACGCAAACGCGTCGACGATCAAGGACAATCGAGGGAAGGATGCAAGGAACGTATGGCAGGAACCGACCCACGTGTCATGGCGACCCGCCTGCGTCGGAATCCATTGCATGATGCTGGATACATGGGTGATTCCAGACATAAATGTCTGACGGCGATAGAACGGATTATAGATGCTGACAGGGGGAGTGACAGGTCGAACCTCCGTTCATGGGCGTGGTCGATCCTTTTGCCCTTGGGGGGATACTGGACAGTCAAGCACACCGCGTCGATACAGTAAAAACATGTGGAAGCCGGAAAATGCAGAGGGGGGAATTCAGGGTAAGTCAGAACGCGATCACCGGACAGGCATCTCAATACGAACCACGGTTGGGCTGAAATTCCTGTAGCCGGTCCTCTTCCTCGTGGCGCTGTCTTCGTCGGTCGGCCAACACTTTCTTGACATACAGAAACCCCGCGCCGCCAGCGAGGACCAAACCACCTATACGCACAAACTGTCAAAACACGCTATGATTCAGGAACTTCCGTGTCTGGTCTGAAGCAACTGAGCACGAACCACTTGTTGATGCATCTTCCTCGGCTCGCTGGTCACTGCCTTGGGCTTAGCTAAAACGCGCGTTACTTTTGGCCGCAAACACAAGTTACGACGTGAACAGCCGCATCGATGATGAAAATGATTTGACGACGCACCCCAAAAATTTTGAACTGAAGCTGGGAACTTGAACTCGCCGAACTCGCACAGTGACTGAGTGACTGGCACACACCAAAGGCCGGATGAAACCCGTAACCGCAGTAATTTGAAAGCAGATGAGCCTAGTGAACACGACTCAAACTAGGGTAGTTTCTCACGGCTGGATCAGAACACGTCCAAATGTTGGCGTGTGCGACGTGTGCGTGTGAGCACGCCAAACTGTGGGTAACGACTTTGTTCATTCTCGCTCATTTGCGTGATGTGACTCGTGTTGCTCAGTGGCTCTGAATCAGGGGCCAGTTCTCACTCAGCGAAACGTTTGCTCCGTCGACCTGTGCAAGTTCATCTGACGTGGGTATGCAGTGGCTCGAAACCGTGGTGCATAGGTGTGTCCCCGTGGACCCTTCAAGTTCAACAAGTCAGTTTGTGGCGTAGGTTTTATCATCGTTCCCGCCCCATTGGCACTGCACATCTCATTACCGAATACCGACCGCAGCAAGCGACCCAAGATTTCCATGGTAGACCAGACCTATGATATCCTGAGAAAAAAAGTAAAGTTTGACATTCGAGTATGTGCCCATACATGCAGTAGTTCGATTGGGATCCGAGCCATTTGCAGAAATTGCATGATGACTTGACCTGGAAAGGGGCGATGATTTCGTCCTTTTGATCGATTGCTCTACAAAAAACCAATTCGCTATCTCGACCTCGTGTTTTCGGATAACGATGTTACCCATGCCCATGAAACCCACCCGGGCAACAAGGCCACATTTTCAAACCATCCTGTTGACACATCATTCCAAAATACTTACCCGGTTCCCCCATGGACCAGGGTGACCCTCGCCAAGACCCTGGCACTACTCTCGATTCCATCATCCGATAGGTCGGTCCTCTCGTTGTTCCAAAGTTCCAACCCAGCTGTATTACTCACAAGATGAAATTCTTCCCGGAATATACGCATTCCCTCGGCGGCCTGAGCCTCACAACTGGGGTAAGCAGGCCTGGAATCGATACCCGCGGTGTATGCTTATCTTGGCGCTGTTACTCGTGGGTTTGATGGGCCACATAAACCTGACCCGAGGAAACACTATAGTTTGACCCCCGCTGCCCCATGTTTGTCGATTCGCTGCTCAGGAACTGGGGTGCGTTCTTTGGCGCTTCTAAGGGACCGGTGGCTTGGAGAATTGTGTAGATGACTCATCCGACGATTCAGGTCGAGTTACGACCGATCACAGTGGACGGTTCGTTGCTTGTGAACCCCCATTTTCAAATTGGTTGGTAGCAGTTTGTGTACTCTGGCAGACTTGGCCGAACATTGTGAGACAAGAATCGTGCTGACCCACCGCAAACCAAACCAACGAACCCTTGCACGTGGTCAACCAGACCCGCCCCATCCAACGCTGGGAATCCTCGGCACCTGACGAGCTCTCTCCGGGCAAAGGAAACAATGGCTTGTTCGAATTCGCAGCGATTGTGCCAAAGTGGTTTGATTACAGGGAACGATGCGAGATTACGGGGTTCTTTGACTTGCCGAGATATATGGATCTCGTGATCATGGTCTAACGGCATTCCATTGGCTGCCACCGTTCTTGCGCGTCTAGCCACATCGACCCAACCGCACGCTCTCTGCTCGGCATAGGTGGACCAGCGTATTGGATACAAATTGCGCCATCGCGGGGCTAAGACAGACTGCGAACCTTGGCGGCCCTGACCTTCCAACGAGCCTGTCGAGAGGTACTATGGCCACTGACGGGTGACTGACATGGAAGCACTTTGCTCTCGTCAACTGACAATGACAGATAACGTTCGGGGGAGGAACCCTGTTGGCCAGTCACGGTGCACGTTTCTTTGATCCGGGGGCACCTCTCCATTGTGGGTAGCACGCGAAGGTCGTGGGGCGCGTTCTGATTGGCCAGGTAAATTGATGACGCCGCAAATGTGCGTACACGAGAGTACACAGCATCATTGGCGGAAAGTTGCGTTTCATTTATCTGTTTATCTCCGCATATGGGCGAGAAGTGTGCACAGATTGGGGTGCTGGTTACGCTACGACCAGGTGGGTTGGGTCGAGGGATGGGTCTGGATCGAGAATTACATCAGCAACTTCTGTGGAGCCGGGTCGATTTGAGGATGACAATGACTTGTGATCGAAATCAGACCAAGCACGTTCTCATGGCAAGGACGAGCTGGATGACGTCGTTCCTTTGGAAACGAGCTGAGCGGGCCGGTTCAGTCTGTTCGAGCCAGAAATGTCAGGACCGGTTTCAGCTCGTTTCCGCCTGGATGGCACCTCATCGGCCGCGGCGGTGCCTACTGTCCGTGCAGGGCGGGGCGTACTTGCTCGCGCCTTTCTCTTCTGTGGCG
Organism: Hortiboletus rubellus; assembly: GCA_038092815.1. NCBI lineage: Eukaryota > Fungi > Basidiomycota > Agaricomycetes > Boletales > Boletaceae > Hortiboletus > Hortiboletus rubellus. The sequence goes on along the minus strand of JBBPRB010001021.1, from coordinate 595 downwards.
TGTGGGGTCCACCCACTCCACAAAGGGCGGATCGGATCGATAAATGCCTTGCTTCGAAATGTCCTGAAATGGCATGGTGCAGATCAGTTTGCATGCAAATATAGAGCTGGCTGGGTTTTGTGCCCAAATTAACGTCTCAGGGGCTGTGTCGCCACGCACCCGCGAGTAGCTGATGTCACTGCCATGGCTCCCTTTCTTCTCCAATTCGGCACTTGTAAAGCCGCGATCCCGTATAAATTCAACCCATTCCCTCCTTCATCCCCCATTTTGTGTCCGTTCATCATCCCTCTTCGCACCCCATGCACATGCGCACCACAACAATGCCCGCTCCCGTCATCAAGAACGCGACCACAATTTGGGACATCAACGTCAACTGGCCCCTTTCTTCTCAGTGCGGCACTTGGGATCCCAAAGGTCGCGGGGTAGATGTCTGGGAGTGCATTCTCGCCCGTATGTCCCTCCCCTCCCCCTCCCTCCTCCCACTCATCTCATCCCTAGATTACTCAACGCCGTCCACTTCGGTATGTTCCGTGCCGTCTCGTCTGCTCGACGGCAGCTTACTCTTATCCATCAGCCTCCGAACCCCTTGTACTGG
>JBBPRB010001020.1:0-11135 GCA_038092815.1 Hortiboletus rubellus | reverse complement strand
ATGCGGTAACGAGGAAGCGGATTACCTTGCCAAAACACGTGCTCTTAAAGAACTACCAGGTGATATCGACGCTACCGTCCCCACCAATTTCAACATCCAGGGAATCGGACTCCTCACCTCTACCCAAGCCCTCACCTATGCCGCAATACGTCAGTCCACCACTCTCCCATACACCAACACGACGAACGACAGCCTTGAGCTCACCAGACGCGGCATCCACGACCTTACAACCAACCTAGAGACTGACCTGTCGATCTGGCGCTCAATCTGTCACCCAGACATCCGCAGACCAACCCAAACCCTCCTTTTTCGAGCGATGCACAACTCCCTACGGATCAGACGCTTCTGGACCCACATTAAAGGCTACAAACACCGGGCGAAATGCACCCGCTGTAACACCCCTGTCGAAAACCCCGAACACACCCTACTGTCCTGCCCCAGCCCAGAACGTCTTACCGTATGGGATACCCCCCCACGCCAAAAACCTGGGACGCGTGACAACTGAACAAGCATGAGCTACACTACTCCGTATTGTCCTATCCGAGTCTTCCCACCTTATATGGGTCCTACGGTGCGAATGCGTCATCTCAGAACGATCCCACAACGAAAAGGAGGTAGCGACGCGCTGGCTTGACAAAATTAACCTGAGACTAAACATCGACCGCCGGCGAACTAAACTCCCCAACCGACCCTCCCTACCCAAACAGACCCAACTCACCTGGCAACTTGAACCCATGCTACCTGGTGCAACCCACCTACCCCGAACTGGATCACAGACCCGGAGGTTTTAGCGGGTATTCGGCCGCCCAGGCCCTCTGGCTAGACCGAGGAAACCAGACAGCTCACAAAGTCCTACACCCCCTACCCCACCGTAGGGTGTGCGTAAAAACATTTTTCCTCGGACCGGCGTTCCCCTACCGCCCCCATATTGTGAGTAGAACGAGTTTAGATGGTTGCTACACAACACCACTTGTCCAAAAAAAAAAAGAACAATGCTATCGTCAGCAAGCTTGCGGCTCTTGAGGGAGTCCATATACGTCGCGTGAATGTGCAAATTGTAAACTTGGTTGCCCAGAACGTTTGTTGGTTCATAACAAACGGTTTAACCCCTCAACATGCTAACATCACGCCACAGCACTTGGTTACGGACTTGGAACAGCTCCCAACCCTGATGCAGAAGGCCTATATGAAGCTGTGCGTCAATTTCTACTTGTGTATGGCCCCGAAAGTGACCCGGAAGCGGCCCAAGAGGTGCAAGACGTGGGGAGAGACGTTTTGTCTACCTCAGGCTCGGCAAATATTCCAACGACCCCTCAGACAAACTCTGGTAGTGAACAGAGTGGTCTGGAGGGTGAAGATTCCGAGTGTGAGTCCAGTAGCCAGAGTGCTCAATTAGAGAGCGAGTCTAACTCGGTGTGTGAGTTGCCGCCTGCAACTCACAAGCAATCCCAGAAGGCTAAGAAAAAAATATTTACTATCATTGACAAGGTACGTCGCTGTGTGGTAGCTACCGCTGCTCCCAAGTTAAACGGTGTACTAACCTCCTAACAGCTCCATTCTGCGGTTGTCGGCACCCTTTACTCTGAGGTACGACGGACGTGCTTGTGCCGCCTCATCCAGAAGCATTACGACCCTGAAAACCGCCATTTTGTTCCCATACGCAGCATGCGCATCAGATGGAACACTACGTATGCAGAGGTCACACGAGGGACCAAACTAAAGCCAGTAAGTACGCGCCTTCTCCTTTGAGTCGCATGCTGCGAGACCTGATCTACTACTACTGGTAGGCTATCAATCGTTGGATCGAGCAACTTGGTCAGCATGCCAAGGGCAAAACCAGAAGGGTGGCATTGCGAAAACAAAGAAAATGGAGTCTGAACCCTGGGGATTGGGCTTTTCCCGAGTATTTGATCAACACTCTTGCGGTACGTCACCACGCGCTCTCAGGAGTCCGAAGACCAATCTCCACTCAGGCTTTCTATAGTTCAACACTCGATCTGTCAAAGAAGGGCGTTCCAACCGTCTGCAAAATGCTTCCGTTGTACAAACACACCGGGCGATGCCTCAAGCATCACCAAACTCGTGCGCACAAGGATTTCAGCCCATATAATCTCGACGGCGCGATTACACTTGCATTGCTCAAGCTTGAACGCTACGCCAAAAAGGCTCTTGAGTCTGACTACCCACTTCTCGGTGCTGGTGAGTCAGGTTGTTTATTTGAGTTACGTCGTCAAACTCGGCACTTACAACCGTTTGCTACCTAGTCCTACACCCTACACTCTGCCTCTCATACTTTGAGGACGCCACCCTTTGGCCAGCTGAACTCAACCTACCAGAGCGTATCCGAGTCCTTCTAGAGCATCTGTACACAGCATATGACGAAGAGAGTGGCACCGAAGGTTTGAAATCGAACGCCGAGCACCCACCTCAGGTCTCTGAATCTTCGACAAAGTCGGCCACACCGTCGACCATGTTTGCCGCTGTCAAAGCAACCTCCCTTCATGGCTGCCATCAAGACGGTGCAGCAAACAGGGCCTCCCGGAACGAAGTTAGCGTCTATTTGAGTGGGCTGTATCCATATACCGAGGTAGACGACAATCCGTTCGCCTGGTGGAAGATGCGTTCACGACTTCGTGCACGCCAATACTTGCTTATGTAGCGCCCACTAGCAACACTCACCCACATTCCCCGCCCTCTCACGAACCGCTTGAGATATCCTGGCCGCTCCCACTGCCAGCGTCTCTGTTGAACGCCTCTTCTCGAGCAGCAAGCGCGCCTTTTCCGAGTCAAGACCACCCACGACTGCAAAATCTGCTTCCATCACCGCCATTTGCGAGGAATGGTTGAAACTGGGGTATGGCGAAGGCATCAACTATTTACAAGGCACCGCTGCTCATGAAGGTTGGTTGAATCAAAGCACTTTCAAATACTTTCAAGTACGTCTAATTACACTCCACTATCGTACTTTCGAATTCAATATGCTTGGCCAGCGCAGCCATTAGAATACAATACGACATATTCTGCCCCAATAATTTATGTATTCGTAACTGGCCAGCCCTGATTAGCATCAAACCCAAGCTCTCTCTGAAAACATTCCCTTTAATTGCTGTCAGCGTACTTCTACCGGCATAATATGGCCGATGCTCGCCTGCTCTAACCTGCTCTGACTGACGCACACCCGTTGCTAACTGACACTTCCACCCCGTCGCTAACTGAACTTTAAACTGTGTAGAGAAATTTATGACTGGCGGACGCCCCCTAAAACCTTGTTCAGCACTCTGCGTCGAAATAGATCCTTTTTTCGTGGGAATCTGAAGGGACCAACGGTCGATTGGTGCCAGTCATTTGAACGCTGCCATTTGTGAAAATGCCTCCAAAACGTGGGTTTGCCGCTCAGGACGCAGCAGGCTTTAACCACGGATACGCCCGCGCAGCCTCTTCTGATAGGATTCGAAACCCTGCATTGGACCCTCAAGTTGGAGGAGGTGTAATGCAAATTGATTTAGGTATGTTTCGCTCCACCCTGTACACCTCATCGCTCACACCACCTGCTGATCAGCGGCCTCGGTACCTTTTCCCCCGCGCAATGACTTTTGCGGGATATGTTGTCAGCAAAGTGCACTGCTATCGCCTTGCTCTGTGTGCGCGCTCAAGATATGCACAGCACCCACGCTAGACAGCGGCGCTTGCTTGGTTGCCGAACCACGTTCATCCTTTCTTTGCCCCGGTTGCGCTCGCTTTCGAAAGGTCCCCGAGTCTATGCAGGCTTACGAGGTGGTCCACGATTTCATTGGCAAGGGCTATGCTGACGACGCGTAGGACTCCACCTTACATTTTGCATCCTTCAAGCACGCCAAGACGACGTGGCCTCTAGTCCTAGTCAACATGAGTTTGGGGTCTGTTGGGAATGGGTCTCTCCAAGACACCCTCGGTGCATACATAAAGCACGAGTTTACACATCAACCAGAAAATGTTTGTACCTTTTCTTTTTCCCTGTCTTGTACTAAGCCTCTTGTAGCTCCATGTCAAAAACATTCAACTTTCCATCGGCGGTTCCCTAGTGGCGCAATCCTCTCTCAGGTCTGCTCAAAATTTTGTTGATCACACCCGTCGCTCTGGCCACCTTGCCAATTTTCTCCTCGTTTTACAAACTGCTTATGATACGGCCAGCCGCTGTTGGGTGTATGGATCCGATGCGGGTGGACCGATGTACAGTACGCTGTCCGATCTCGTTCGGGCATTTCTACCTAGACCTCTACTTGACAACCCACCTCCCCCTGCATCGAACCGCGGCGGTTGGCGAGGCTTATTTCTCGCCAGCCCTGCGTCGTTTTTTACAGGCAACCCTTTGGAGACGGACCTCATTCACTTGGTAGAGAGGTGAGTCTTTTGTTTCGTTGACGCTACTCTACTTAGCACTGCTGCAGTAACCACTTTGATTTTGTAGTCGCCTTGTCTGTGCGGAAGGCGGTCACGCTTCATGCATCCGCATTCTTGGGTACCATCGTGGATAGCATCTTTCTCGACCCCCCTGGGCTCGTGAACAATGACTCTGGCTCTGTTTCTCTTGGGAACGCCCTTATGCAAGCGCCGCCCTCTTTCCCGGCGCTGTTTAACCAAACTCCCGCCATTGTCGCATTCAAGGAACGGCAGTCTTCTATTACAGAGTGCCGTCGAATCGCTCGCCACAACCCCCCCTTCACTGCATGGGGCGTTGTATTCGATTCCTGCCAAAAGGGTTGCGTCGTTCAGCCGTCAGACATTGCCATTCGCACCAGAGGGGATGCGGTTAAAAGTATTTGTCTGAAGTGTGGGTGGAGGTCGTCGCTTGTGCGCGCATCCCAAGTGGAAGGCGTACACGACCTTGGGCGTGGTTTATTCTGGCATAGCTTCCCCCCTTCTCCTGCTCTCCGAAACACTCTCGCATCCATATGCGCTGGCTAGTTTTTTTTGCTCCTGATTGTACAACACTCCAACTCAATAAACTAGGCCGACCTTTTAGGCTGACTGGCTTTACAACTACACGGCCTTACTTTCAACTGATGGTAGACAGGTATTGGACTGGCTTGGAACTCGAATGGTATATCTACGGCATCTACTCAGAAACATCCTTTGCGTCCACCCCCTGTTTACTAGTGATAGTTTTGAAAATTTCTTTTAGTTCCTGAGATGCAGGGAAATTATGCCAATAGACGTTTGGAGTTTTCCCCCCCAGAGAGAAAAAATGACCCTTGACATCATTCTCCCCAACCGCTGCTGACTTCCAGAGGCAGCGCTGGCAGTGTATCTGAACCTTTCCGTGACTATTCCTTATCAGCAATTCGCTTGTTTGTGGCCTACACTCCTCGGTGCCACAACCTTTGAATTGGAAACCCCAGGGCCTGAGCGGCGGGTAATGAACACCGATACGCCTACTCAGAGTTTGCTCCCCCCCTCGCTCGCGGTAGATTAGCACCGCGTTGGTAGCTTGCAAAAGTGTGCGATCTTGCCCCACCGCCTGTGAGACTGTATCCCATATACCCGCCACCTTATCGACTCCAATACGTTCGACGACTCTGCTGATGCATTTTTTCAGGTCCTTGGCCCGCAGCGATGTTGCTCCAAAGGCAAGAACAAAGTCCAACTTTTGACTGCAAGGCGCATTTGGATTTTATACTTGGCAATGGCGTTTACTCACCTGTCGACCAGTAACCTCAGGCTCTCAAACGGTTTGCGGTAAGAGATGACCGACCCGCTCGTTGCTAAAAGTAAACACCTCCAACCCCCTCTGCTGAATTGTGTGTCATCGTACCACACGTCAGGAGGACTGCGTTGACTTTTCTGCGCTACCTCGCTGGCTCGCTTCATTGCGTTTGATAAGTCTTGCCCCAACACGCTCTCTACCATTTCTCCTGCTGTGATGCCCTCGGCACAAAAAAAGTCACCTGTATTCACGCTGACCTTGGCATCAACCGCGACAAAGGTATTGGCAGGAAAATGCCACTTAATGGATCTGTCAATGAAATTCCTGGCTGATGCCACCTTTTGCGAAGCTTCCTCTCCGTCGCAGGGCAGGTCTATTTCTGCGATGTGCAGCTACCGATTGGTTAGCTTGGCTGCACACCTCAGGGAATGTTTCGTACGTTTTCTTTGTTTGGCAAATACTGGTTTTTCATATCGAGGTTGAGGGTCTCCCGAATGGCCCCGAATTCACTTTTTGATTCGACGGTGACCAAAACCAGCGGCCAGTTCAGCTTTGAATGTCTTCTGCCGCTGTAACCGCGGAACTCGTACTGTAAAACGGCCGCTCTTTTTAAGCCCAGCGCCCCGTTATAGTGGGGCAGTCTTACTGGAGCGAGGGTTTTACCTTGGCCACCTAGCCTCCTGCTGCGTTTTTCATCGCAAACAAGGCACAGAAAGTCTTGGTCCGGCTTTAGGGTGTTAAACTCGATGCAGCCTGGCCCTGATCTGACGGTTTGTTGGCACATTTTTGCCTGGCAGGCTTTGCATGTTGACAAACACTTTTCTTCGACGCGGTCTCCACAAAAGCTACAGAATTCCTTTGAAACCTTGACCGGCATTGCTTTGGCCTGCCGTGAGTATCAGTCTAATTCCACTTTTACTTTGCTCACCTATTCTTATTGTTACCCTTTCCGTGTCTTTGTTAGGTTGCATGACTAGTATTATTGCGAACTCCCGGGCTGAAGCGTACACAACTACATACGGTATGCTATTTTTCCCGTTTCTCTTTTGTGACTGTCACAAACACCGCTGCCAACGCTGTGCACGTAGGGTATGCATGCCAGTACACGTTTGGCACCGTGCTGTTGAATGGAAAAACATACTCTTCCACGTCTGAATTTTTTACGACCTTGGAAGTCCAACCGCACCGTCTGCACTGCATTTTAACCCCTTCCCTGCTAGTACGAGTATGGAACTCGTATGCCTTTGGTCGGCAGCCGTCCTTCCCGCACGCTGCAAACTCAATACCCCACGGCCTCATTGGGAGCACGTGCAGCCCAATTTCTCGACACACTACTGTCGCAGAACCTCTCTCCCTGTATAGCACAACGACGCTGTTGACTTGCAGTAGGTCAAGCTCCTGAGAAACCACTTGAATGACCGCGCCCCATATGTCTGAGTACTTGTTTATGCCCAATCGCTCGATAATTCCAGCAAGCACCCCTCTGATTTCTGCTGGCAGGGTTGCCGCTCCACCAAACGCCAACACTAAATCAAACGTGCCCCTGCCTGAGTTCTAGCATTTTACGCCATCAGCAGTGAAAACAACCTACTTTTCTACCAGGCGCTTTACGTCCACCAGTCCGCTACTTGTTCGCACAGCTGGACCACATGTGGCAAGCAAGAGCCCTCTCCATCCGCCGCGAAAATATGCAGAGTCATTGAACCACTTTGCGTTTTCAGCGGGCCCTTGTTTTTCCGCGGAGAGGCTTGCAGCATGCATCGCTTTTAGTAGCGCCTCGCCGCAATAGTTGCGAATCACGTCTGAGGCAGGCGCAAACACTGGGTTTGTTTTCCCCCCTCCATATTGGAGACCCCCGGTGTCCGTTTCAGCATGCGTGTCCAAGATAATGAACACATTGGCAGGAAAGCCAAACCCCGTAGACTGCTTGATGAATTTCAACGCGTCTTCCATTTTCCCTTGCGCGCAAAATTCACCCGACACCTTCAGTGAAGCATGAAGTACCCGCGACTGAACCCAGCTGTAAACTCCCAAATTTCTCTTAAAGGATCGAGCACTCACGTTTTCATTTTCAAGGTGCTTGACGTCCATTGTGAGCGCATCGCGTAAAAAACTATCGCAACTACCGGTAAGCTGTAGGCTGATTAGCACCAAAGGCCAGTTTAACCTGGCATGCTTCCTTTCTCCATAACCTCTGAAACCATACTTCTGCAGTTGACGCCAGTACCTCACTCTAAAACCAAACGGACTTACTGCGGGGTTGGCCCTGGACCTCGGAGCTCTTTTCCATTCTCTTTGGTCGCACAGCAGACATAAGAAGGGCACCACCTTTGAGACAGTTGCAAACAGGACGCAGCCCATTCCGTCTGGCGAATCTTGTTCACAAACCACTGCTCCACATTGAACACATTCATGCCTTCGCTCCCCCGTTCGACCGCCGCAAAAACTGCAATACGCTTTCTTTATCAACAGCACGCCCTGCTCTGTCAAACGAGTTTGTAGCAGTCTGTCTCCTTTGCGTAGAAAGTGCTTACTGCTTTTGGTTGGCTCGCATTCTTTTATTCTCTCGTAGGGAGAGGGGCGGCGTTTACTTTGGGGTGGGAGTTCTTTGGGCATGGTGGTTTTTTGGGAGTACAGGTGTATTTCAAGCTTCGCTTACAGTAATGTATATTTCGTAATAATAGCGGGCATTGGCAGTTAGATTTCTTGCGGCAGATACCTCGTTTGCTCGAGGAGATCAAGGCGTTGCTGCTCTGGCGCAATGAACATTTCAAACGCTGCATCCATAGTCTTCTCCCCCCCCCTGTCCTCTTCCTTTTCACCCTTGCGCACAGCATCAGCCAACTTGCCCCATATCCCAGGTATATAGAGGCTGCCCAACGCGGCTTGAAGTCTGTCTTCTGTTTGTGGAATCGAATGCTCACCATACGCATAGTCGTGCATGATTTGTCTTGTCGTTGCATTATCCAATCGCCTGTTGCAGTGTTGGTGTCGTTGCATGAATGAGGCCCGAAACTCACATGGACCCTGCTTGAGATGTTGAGGGTTGGGTTCTAGACCTTCATTAGTGGTGATCGCAACGCCTGTGGTTCGCAGTACTTACAGGAGGCCCTGGGCCACCCCGCCCCTGTTGCTAGTTTAGTTTGGGCGGCTGTTGCACTGCGTTACTTACCCGGAGAGTGCGGCTGAGGCGCAAGTTTTGGCTCTACACGACCGTTAACTGCATTGCAGCGTTTTTTTGCCACGGTACATACCCAGACCTCACCGTCGCCATTTCCCTGCGGGGTAAGTTAGCTTAGATAGCTGTAGCGTTGGCCCACCTACCCAGAGGCACTGGCCACGGGGACGCCCGCGGGAGCTTGGGTTCTACGCAGCCATTAGGGCAGTTCCAGTGGATTTGGTCACAGTGCATACACAGGCTCCTGGGCCTCCTCACCTCTATTGCTAGTTTAGCTTGCATGCCCCTAACGCCGCCTTACTTACCCAGACTCTTCCTCTGCGCTAACGTAATCGCTTCGAACGCCGCTATAGAATAATCAGTTTGAAAGAGCCAGGTTGACACTTTTGCCTTACTCATTCTCCAGATTTTCGGCGTCTGGCCCATTCTGCTCTCTACTGGACTTACTCCCCGCGTTGTCGGACTCCCTGTGGTGTTGTTAGTCCTCTATAGGGCATGTGTCCATACACCCACTCTTCTGCAGTTGAAGTGCGCTGCCTAATGTCGGGAGAGGTGAGCGACGCAGATAGAACCCTGAACTTGCTCACCTCAAAGCACGCTTCTCCTTGCCAGCCCTAGGGTCAAAATTAAGGCTTTTTACAACTGACCCAGCCTGGTCCACAGAACTCCTGTGGCGGCGTTAGTGAATGGCAAAATGTAGCCGCCGAGACGCACCCTTTTGTGCTCCCCCGTCGTCTTTTTTTACTCAATCTGTTGGCGACCGCTTTCAGCCATGCACCCGCTGATGAAAGGGCTACTTACGAAGAGCTGCTCAGGTTGGCATCAGCTTGCTCGCTGAGAAACCTTACTATTGGCTCTTGCTGTTCATGCCAGATGTGCGGGGCACTTCCGTTTTGTCTCCATGGCCTGTCTGCAACGGTGCCCCTCCTGCTCTTGTTTCTCACCAATTTCGTTAGCGCTGTTGTGTCGTCATACCATCCACGTTCGTAGTCTGCAATGGACCCCCAGACCCATTCGTCGCCACAGTTGAGAAGCTTAGGGGGTAGGTTGTCAAAGACTGCAAAGCTGGATGAGCAGCATACGCCAAGAATTTCGAATACGTACAAAAAACACCAGCATTCGATTTGTCAACAGGGTCCAACTCTAGCAGCCCCAGCTCCTCCTTGGGAATGTCTGCCATGCTGATCCAAAACCAGCAGCGTGTTTCTCGTATGATATACTCGTCAAGGGTTGGGAGTTGCTGCCTGCCCGCCCCGTCGATTCTCGCGCACAAGAGCTCTTGTACGACCATGCGCCGAATGGCAAGGTATTGCCACAGTTTCGTACCAGTATCTCTTTTCAGCTCCGTAACCACGTCTTGCGGCACCGTCGAATTGGCCTTCTTTGACTCCGCAACCCACAACTTCCACTCGCACAAGTAAAAAACCACACTCTTTGAAAGGTTAACCCAAGCTGGCAGGTATGGAGATGAAAGAGGAACATAACCGAGGAGGTTTTTGTTGCGATCATAGGCTGGGATCCGGAAACGAGTGTAATCTACCCCTTGGGCGTTTTTGTATAGTCTTTTCTCTGGCACCCCGTACCATATCGCATTTTTCTCGTAATTCTTCCAGACAGCTTCATCCAATTCTTTGTGCACGGATGGTATCAAGAACTTTGTGGTTGGGTTCTTTCGTTTCTTGTTCAATGGTGCCATAGAGTTGGTTTGATCAAAAAACTGGAATACGGCCATTCTGGCAGAGTCTGAGGCCGCAGATTGCCGACGGCAGATTCCGACTGTCTCCGCCTGTCTCCGCCTGATATGGTATCTGACTGGTTCCCACCGGAGCCTTAAACACTTTAGTTATTGTTTGTTTGCGGTTCTATTTTGGCTTTCCTCTCTGCTTTCGCTTTTCATACGCATTGCCTTGCACTCCTTGCGTATGCAAGTGACGTTTACCTCCAAATCTGGAGGTAGAGGCCAAGTTCTCGAGTTGGTAACCATCCTGCCGCCAGGTGGGTGTAACCTCTTGCAGAGCAGTCCCAACCTGGCAACGGGCAGCAGTCGTCCCGCCCTCGGGTGGGCGTACGATCTCCTGCGAGAGGTTTTCTGCTGTAGGGGCTTCAACCCAGCGGGGCCGACCTTGGCCTGCTGGTATGCAAAACATGCGGGCAATGCAGCACAGCTTTATTGCTGAAAAAAAAAGAACCGAGCCGCTTTATGAGCTGCACCGCCAGCAAGCGGATGAGGCTCTGATGCCACTGTCCAGCTGGGCCGCTCCTGGCCTCCTGGAA
>JBBPRB010001019.1:0-11151 GCA_038092815.1 Hortiboletus rubellus | reverse complement strand
TCCCGATTTCCGGCGTTTGATGCCTCGTCTCCAACTCCTTCCAGCGCTGTGATGCATCGGGGCGTGAACTCTGATAGCAGCGGTGAAACACTCTGGATCCACCGTGCAGACGCCGAAACTCACCAGTAAGGAAGTCAGTGATTACCTGGTTGGCTCTCACACCCTCGTTTACGGTATTCGTGAACTCGAGAAGACATTCCGCGGCACCCTGTACGTGACCTTGGGCATACAGGGATTCACATTGATGCTTCTGCTCGTGTGCATGGATGATCCATTGAGCGTCGGCAAGTTGGACCCGAAGTTCTTGGATAGTTTGCTCGGGATGTATGATTCTGCTGCCTAATGGGTACGGAAGTCAATGAAACACAGGTCTCGGTGAATATGAACGTACTTGAGCTTTCGTTGCGTGTGCAAAGATTGGCACGAAGAGAGTTGATGGTTTTGTTGTGGCGGTCCTTTTCCTGATTGGCTGCGCATTGGGATTCAGCGTGCTTGTTGCGGAGTTCTTGGACGGTTTTTTCGAGACGAGCATTGTTGCTATCTTGTATACGTGAGTCAAGGCTACACGCGTCAGGGTAGCGGGGGACATACTCAAGCTCTCCTCTTGAGCGCGCAGTGACTGCATGAGGTTATCCCTCGTTTGTTCCGATCCGGCGAGCCGGTTGCGCAGTTCACGGGTGGTTTGCTCGAAATTCCCCGTTCTCTCGTCTGATGGAAATAGGTGTATAAAAAACGGGACCAAGGTGTAAATGAACGTACTTGGAGCATCGTCAAAATTTTCAACCTCTGTGTGCCGGATGTCCTGCACGCGGGGGGTCTGTGACTGCCAATAGTGATTTGCGATTGCCAGTTTTTTTATGCAGGTACACTCACGTTGTCCAAGTAGTGAGAGGGAAGAATACTACAGAGTGCCCAGAGGATAATTTCCTTGTCTCCGCTGGTTACAAACTTGTCGTAGTCTGATGATATAGCCATAGACTCGATGATGTGATCGCACTCGATGACAGTCCCGATTTGCTCTTGACTCGCCGTGTCCCAAAATGACACCGAAGAACCAGCGGAGGCTGCAATGAATGTTTCGTTGCTCGCCAGGGCGATGGTTGCGGATCGGTCGTTACTGTGGATGTGCCATTTCGAGAGCGTGGTCCGTGTGGACACGTCGACACGGTGGATGTAGCTGTCGCATGATAAGGCGAAGAGTTGCTTGTTATCACTGGCCCAGGCGAGGGAGTGGTTCAACGATGGGTGGACTTTGACTGGGAGGTCGACGAGGAGGTTGCCATTGTCACTGTCATAGACCCGAGAGCAGTCACCCCATGTGGCAGTGGCGATGAGGCGTCCGTCGGGTGAAAACTTTGCTGCTGCCACGGAGTGATCGTGTTTCCAGGGGCCGAGTAGTCGCTCGCCAGTCGACAGCGACCAGACGCAAGCAGTGCGGTCAATCGACCCAGTCGCAATTTTCGTCGCGTCTGGCGAGACGTCGACAGCAAACACACAATTGTATACCATGTCATGGTGCGCCTTGAATTCGCTCACTTTTGAGCGAGACTCTGCATTCCACACCATCACCCAGCCACTTTCCGTCCCACAGACGATCAGCTTTCCGTCTCGTGACACGGCAATGTCGAAAGCACAGCTCCCCGCATCCATTGGCGTGCCCACCTCCATGCCGTCCTCTATGCGCCAATGTCGGATATTTCCCATATTGTCGCCGCTCACGATGTGTTTCCCGTTAGCCAGAAGTGCGACTGACTGTATGTCCCCTCGACCATCGATTATGATCGGCTCTGCTTCCTTTCGGTGAGTGATACCGAGAGAGGGGTCGGTTTCACTCGACTCTTTGACTGTATTCTCATCAGCATTGTCTTTTCAATCATCCCACGTACTTGCCATTCTTTGACCCCTGGCGTACGTTGAAAGTCATACCCGGCTAGATATTAAACGATGGAATGAGGGATGGTGGTTGCTTATACCTCGGTATCCATATGTCCTTATCAAATTAATTCGCACACCTCCTATCCCCCACCACACCCCTGTCTCCCGTACCGTGGTCAAACTCCCTTAGTGGTGGTGGTGCGCACCCTGGATCATGGCCACCGGTGACGGGGATCGCGCCGCGCACAATTTTGTGAGTCTCGCTCTCATGCCCCTATCGTATCCATCATACCCTTATGAATCCACGGAGTGAGGAGTTCGACTTGGATGCCCCGAGTAATTGGCAGGTCCTGCCTGCATCGTCTTGGTGTAAACCCGAGTGTCTGTGCTGTCCCACCTGCCAGGGCGTTGGCCACAGCCGCATTCGTTAGGTTCAAGGGAACACATCTCAGCCAACGAGCAGGGTGTCGCCAGGGGTCGGTATGCCTTGCTGGCATCGTAAACGGGATAATGAAGGGACTGGCTGGCCTCGGCGGAGCTTGCAGTCGAGATTGAATATTACACGACAAGTCGAGGGCATCTGCCTCCTCCGAGTCATTGGAAAGGGTACGGTTTTGGGACGTTGTCTCTGTTGTGACTACGCCAGTACGCGCCGACGCCACCCCGATCCCGCAATCCCCTCGAGTATCGGTCACCTTCCTCGTCTCCGGAAATCACAAAACCCAATCCTTTGAGCCAGAAACAACAGTTGGACGGGTCAAAGAGCTCGTATGGAGCGCATGGCTGGCGTGTGATGCAAGTGTGTCATCATTTTCGTCACCACTGCGTTACGATCGGTCGTGTTGAAGTGATATCTTCCACCCATTTCCTCTCCCCTCAGTCATTGTCTTGCTCAGATCGGGAAAACAAACGCCTCTGTATCTGGGCAAGGTACTGCAAGACATTGATATATTACTACGTACGTGAACTCTCCCTTCCCCTTCTTCTCGGCCAATGAGCAGACATAGACTAACCAAAGAGGAGAAGTGAATCCTGATTTGATTAGGTCGATACAAGTGAAGGTTCGGGCGTCAAGTAATAGAGGCTCGGAGAAATGATGTATTGATATACCGGGAATGAAAAGACCGACCTGATGATGGGGTACCACGAGATGTAGTCCATGCTCATTTGGCACAGTGAAGATGGACCAAATGTTATAGGGTCGTATGTGTTACCTCTCTTCAAATCAGCCCGCTCATTTCATTGCGACTTGCGGACTTGACAGGTATTGTTTATGATACGCTCGATCTATACTTCATCCTGCGTGGTTCGTGTACACTGTACTGATGTCCGATGCGAGTCACATCGATGGAAAGCTCAGATACACCGAGGAGCTCCACGATGTGAGATATTCGGTGGAGGAAGACACAGGAGCCTTACTGAAAGGCGCTAAGTGCTGTGGCAACTTGATCAAGGGTGTAAGTGTGTCAAGCATTCTGAGGGGCACTACGACGGAAGTTCAAACATGCTCTGTCCGGATTCATTCGCAGCTCCTCAACAGCATCATCGCAGTGAGAAAATTTCACCATAATAGCTTGAATCGGGGTGCAAGGTAGAGTTAATGCGATATGTGTTGCTTCCAGCTTGTGAATCTCGTCGCGAATAGTATTACAATTTGTAACGATTAATTGCAGAGTATGAGAGTGATGATCGATGAGTTTCAGACCATGCCGAGAATATCTAGGGCATTGTTCATGATACACTCGAACGATGCTTCTTCCTGCGTTGTTCGAGCGCATTGTCCTGATAGTATGGATCAACGGGGTCCGTTTGATGTGTCGTGAAACACACTGCATACCTCTCTACTCCGTTTAACGGAAATATCATTGTTTCTGGGGTTGACTGACAGTGCACCGGCCTTGTCATGCTTCTTGAAGTTCCTCAACACGTCACCCATCTTCCCTAGCTTCTGGGAACAACGTTCATGAAAATCTTGGTTGGGTTGAATTAGCCCGGGCTACGTCGCGGCTGGAACCACCCACCGAGCTCCCACTCCACCCGCTCATCGGGCACACCTGCGTTCTCTGGTAGCTTGTTCTGCATTTGTTGGAACAATTCGACAGCTTCCATGAGTCGATCATTTCGTTCTAGGATATCGCAGATGACGCGGTAAACAACAAAGCTCGGAACCTTGAACTAAACCAAAAGAGAGTCACTGTCCGCCTTCGATCCATAACGGAGAGCATACCTTGGTTGCGGCACTCAATGCTTCATCGGCTGAGCCACGAGACAACATTATGGTCGCCCACTTCGTTAGTACAGCATTTGGGATTGCAGGACCGAGCGACAGCACAGTAGAGTAAGCTGAAACTGCCTCGTCTTGATTCCCGGCGTTTGATGCCTCGTCTCCAACTCTCTCCATCGCAGTGATGCATCGGGGCGTGAACTCTGATAGTAGCGGTGAAATACTCTATCCTGATGTATGACGCCGAAACTCACCAGTAAGGAAGTCGCTGATCACCTTGTTGGCTCTCACATCTTCATTTACCGTATTCGCAAACTCGAGAAGACATTCCGCAGCACCCCGTATGCGACCTTGGGCATACAGGGATTCGCATTGATCCTTCAGTTCATGTGCATCGATGATCCGTTGAGCGTTGAAGAGTTGGACATGGAGTTCCTGATTGGTCCGTTCGAGATGTACGATTCTGTCGCCTAGTGGTCATTGAAGTCAATGAAACACAAGCATCGATGGATACGGACGTACTTGAGCTTTCGTCGCGTGTGCGAAGAGAGTCGATGGTTTCGTTGAGGTCATGCTTTTCCAGATTGGCTGAGCGTTGGGATTCGGCGAGCTTGTCGCGGAGTTCTTGGACGGTTTTTTCGAGACGAGCGCTGTTGCTATCTAGTAGGTGTGGGTCAAGGATATATCGGTCAGGGGAGTGGGGGACATACTCGAGCTCTCCTCCTGTGTGCGTAGCGACTGGATGAGGTTATTGGCTTTTTGTTGAGACTCGGCTAGCTGGATGCGTAGCTCATGGGTGGTTGCCTCGAGAATCGCTACTCTGTCGTCTGATGGACATGGATGTCAGAATCCATGATCGGGGTGCAAATGAACGTACTTGGATTGTCGTCAACTGCTTCAACCTTTGTTATCTGGATTTCTGGCAAGCGGGGTGTCTGCAATGGTGAACAGAGCGATTTACAGTTACCAAATTTTTGAATGCAGGTACACTTACACTGTCCAAGTAGTGAGGAGGGAGGATCCCACGGAGTGCCCGAAGGGTGATTTTCTTGTCTCCGCTGGTTACCAGGTCGTGGTTTGATGAGAGAGTCATGGAGTTGATCTTGTGACTGTGCTTGATGTTAGTCCCGATTTGATTTTGGCTCGCCGTGTCCCAAAATGACACTGAACACCCAGCGGAGGCTGCGATGTATGTTTCGTTGCTTGCCAGGGCGATGCATGTGGAATTGCGGCCGAGAATGCGCCATTTCGAGAGCGTGGTACGGGTGGACACATGGACACGGTGGATGTAGCCGGCGAGTGATAAGACGAAGAGTTGCTTGCTATCACTGGCCCAGGCAAGAGACTGATTCGACCCCCAGTTGACTTTGACCGGGAACTCGACGAGGCTGCCATTCCGACTGTCGTAGACCCGAACAGAGTCGCCGTCCTGCGTGGCAGTGGCGATGAGGCGTCCGTCGGGTGAAAACTTTGCTGCCATCACGAACTTGTTGTGTTCCAAGCGGTCGAGCAGTAGCTCGCCAGTAGACAGCGACCAGATGCAAGCAGTGTTATCTTCGGATGCAGTCACAATTTTCGTCGCATCTGGCGAGACGTCGATAGCAAACACACATTTGTCGCCGTGTGCTTTGAACTCACTCACTTTTGAGTGAGACTCTGCATTCCACACCATCACCTGGCCATTACCCGTCCCACTGACGATCAGCTTTCCGTCTCGTGACACCGCAATGTCACCAACCACACTCCCTGCGTCCATCGGCATGCCCACCTCCTTGCCATCCTCGATGCACCAACGTCGGATCTTCCCTTTTTCGTCGCCGCTCACGACGTGCTTCCCGTCAGCGATGACTGCGACTGAATGTATGTCCTCTCGACCATTGATCACGATGGGCCCTGCTTCCTTTCGGTGAATGATACTGGAAGAGGGGTCGGTTTCAATCGGCTCTTTGATTGTATTCTCGTCAGCATCGTCCTTTCAATCATCCCGCGTACTCACCACTATTTGACCTCTGGCGTACGTTGGGAGTCATCATACCCAGCTAGATATCAATATAAAACGGTGGAGTGACGGATACGGTGGTCGTGTTGGAGTAGACGGAGAGCCTTCGGACTTTCGTAAGTTCTCAAAAGAGAGAGTTCGGCTGGACCGCTTAGCCCTTTTTGGAGTCGCTTACAGTCTGTTTGGCCAATGAGAGCCTCCCAAGAGTGTCGTGGAACGAGTACATCATTTTGACGCTTTCCGAATCATGCACTGGCAGTGAGCGGTACTAAGACTTAAAATAGAAAAACGCTTTCGAATGGCTTTTGGGCGTTCTTGTTTTGGGTTGGTTCGGGATCTTTCCCTCTTTAGAAACATGCAGCCAATCAGAGCTCTCCATTCTGTGGGACAAGAGTCGTGAAGAACCCTTCAAATCGGCCCGTGAATTTCGTTGCAAGTTTGACATACCAAATAATATTACAATTTGTAGCAATTACATAGTTACAGAGTATGAGAGTAACGAGCCCTGGACTATGCCAATCCTGTCTAGGACATTGTTCGTGATGCACTCGATCTATACTTCTTCCTGCATGGTCCTAGTTCATTGTTCTGATAGTATGGATCAGAGTCCCTTTGATGCGACGTGAAACACACTGCATACCTCATTACTCTGTCTAAGGGGAATATCATCGTTTCTGGGGTTGACTGACAGAGCACCAGCCTTGTCATGCTTCTTGGACTCCCTCAAGATGACACCCACTTTCTCTATCTTCTGGGAGCAACGTCCATTAAAATCTGGGGGTTGGGTTGGGCTGAATTAGCTAGGGCTGTGTTATCATGGTTGCAACCACCCACCGAGTTCCCATTCCGCTCGCTCATCATGCACACCTGCGTTCTCTGGTAGCTTGATCTGCATCTGTCGGAAACATTCGACAGCCTCCATGAGCCGACCATGTCGTTCTAGGATGTCGCAGATGACGCGGTAAACAACAAAGCTCGGAACCTTGAACTAAACCAAAGGAGAGTCACTCTCCGTCTTCGATCCATAACGGAGAGCATACCTTGATTGCGGCACTCGATGCTTCGTTGGCTGAGCCACGAGACAACATTATGGTCGCCCACTTTGTTAGTATAGCGTTCGGGGCCGTGGAACTGAGCGACAATGCAGCAGAGTAAGCCGCAAGTGCTTCGTCCTGATTCCCGGCGTTTGATGCCTCATCTCCAACTCTCTCCAGCGCAGTGATGCATCGGGGTGTAAACTCTGATAGTAGCCATGAAATACTCTATCCTGATGTATGACGCCAAAACTCACCAGTAAGGAAGTCGCTGATCACCTTGTTGGCTCTCACATCTTCATTTACCGTATTCGCAAACTTGAGAAGACATTCTGCAGCACCCTGTATGCGACCTTGAGCATACAGGGATTCACATTGATGCTTCTGCTCGTGTGCATCGATGACCCGTTGAGCGTCGGAGAGTCGGACGCAGAGATCTTCGATGGTCTGTTCGAGATGTGTGATCTTCCCGCCTAGTGGACATGGAGGTCAATGAAACACAGGTCTCGGTGGATTTGGACGCACTGAGGTGATCCATTTCCTGATTCTGATTGGCTGTGCGTTGACATTCGGCGAGCTTGTCACGGAGTTCTTGAACAGTTTTTTCGACACGAGCGATTTCGCTATCTAGTGGACGTGAATCAAGGAAATATGCGCTGGGGTAGCGGGTGACATACTCGGGGTTTGTTGAGATGCGGCGAGCTGGTTGCGGAGTTCACGAATGGTTTGCTCGAGATTTGCTGTTTGCTCGTCTGATAGACATGGGTAACGAAAACCGGGATCAGGGGGCAAATGAACGTACTCGGACTGTCGTCAAACCTTTTGAACCTTTGTTTGCTGGATTTCCAGCGTGCGGGTGGTCTGCAACAGCGAATAGAGTGGTTTGCGATTATCGGTCGTTTTTTTATGTAGGTGCACTTACGTTGTCCAAGTAGTGAGAGGGAAGGATATCACGGAGTGCCCGAACGGTGATTTTCTGGTCTCCGCCAGTTACAAGGTCGTAGTTTGATGACATAGCCATGGACTGGATTCTATGAGTGTAGGTGATGACAGTCCCAATTTGCTCTTGGCTCGTTGTATCCCAAAACCACACCGAGGAACGAGTGGAGGCTGCGATGAATGTTCCATTGCTTGCCAGGGCGATGGATCTAATGTCGTTGTCGTGGGTGTGCCATTTCGAGAGTGTGGTCCCGGTGGACACGTCGACACGGTGGATGTAATCATGGCCAGATAAGACGAAGAGTTGCTTGCTATCACTGGTCCAGGCGAGGGAGTGGGAGTGGACTCTGAGTGGGAGGTCGACGGGGATGTTGCCGTTTTGACTGTCATAGACCCGGACGGACTCGTTGTCGGCAGTGGCGATGAAGCGTCCGTCTGGCGAAAACTTTGCTGCCACCACCCAGCAGTCGCGTTCCAAGAGTCGCTCGCCAGTCAACAGCGACCAGACACACACTTTCTGGCCCCTGTGCGATCCAGTCACGATGCTTGTCGCGTCTGGCGAGATATCGACCACATGCACCCAACTGCTGTCACGGTGTGCTTCGAACCCGCTCATTTTTGACTGAGCCTCTGGATTCCACATTGTCACCTGGTTGCCACTGGCGCTGGCAACCAGCTTTCCATCTCGCGACACCACAATGTTGTAAACAACACTCCCCGCATCCACTGGCGTCCCCGCCTCCTTACCATCATGAATGCACCAACGTCGAATCCTCCCCCCTGTGTCACCACTCACGATGTGCTTCCCATCAGCGAGGAGTGTGACTGAAAAAATGTGATGTGGACCATCGGTCACGATCTGCGTTCCTTCCTTTCGGTGAACGATACTGAAAGAGGGGTCGGTTTCACCCAACTCTTTGATTGTATTCATCAACATCGTCCTTTCAATCGTCTCACGTACTTACCATTCTTTGACCTCTGGCGTGCGTTGGAAGTCATACCCGGCTAGATATCAGACGGTGAAATGAGGGATGGCGGTTGCCTATCCCCAGTGTAATACTTATACGCACGTGTCCTTATCAAATCACCTCCTATCCCCTTGTTGGTATGTGTCGAGCGCGCTCAGGCGAGATGGCTAAGGGACGTAATCAAGAGATTAGATCATTCCCCTATGGTAGTGCCTGTCTTATACGAGGCTAGTGCGCACTCTGGATCGTGGCCGCCCGCCGGTGACAGCGAACGCACCGCGCGTTTGTGAATCCAGCTTTCAGGATGCGCTAGGGCATACCCCTATCGTATCCATTCGTTCCGATTCAGTCTCCCCCATACCCCTACACACCATGGTCCATGTTCCTCTAGGCGTCCCTCGACTTTGTCTATCGGTCCTCCCAATGCCAAGTTTGGTCCTTGAAGTATCGCCTTCCTCGTCTCTGGCAATCGCAAAGCCCAATTTGTTGAGCCAGAAACGACAGTCGGACGGGACAAGGAGCTTGTATGGAACACGTACAAGCTCATCGTCATTTCCGTTACTGCAAGACAACCATATGCTGCTACGTACGTACACTTCTACCCCTTCCCCCTTGGCGAATGAGCAGGCGTGACCTATTGAAGAGGAGGTAGTTGGTGCAGCAACGCGAGAAAAAGAGGTGAAAGTGGAGGAGCCTCCATGCCAGCTGCGCGCGAGTGCCTCTTGTGAGAGACCCTGGGTGTCGGAGGACAGAGAAAACTCGTGAATTTGGCCAAACGAATAATATTACAATGTGTACCGGTTTTAGTTGCAGAGTATGAGCATAACGAGAGCAATGAGCCTCCAGGCTGGACTATGCCAACCACGTCTGGAGTATATTGTTCATGATGCATTCGATCTACACTTCTTCCCGCACGATTCGAGCTCATTATCCTGATAGTCATCAGCAGAGTCTGTTCGATGTGTCGTGAAACACACTGCATACCTCTCTACTCCGTTTAGCGGGAATGTCCTTATTTCTGGGGTTGAGTGACAGTGCACTGGCATTGTCATGCTTCTTAGAGTTCCTCAACATGTCACCCATCTTCCCTAGCTTCTGGGAACAGCGTCCACAAAAATCTGGGGGGAGGGGGGGGGGGTTGAATTAGCCCGGACTATGTCGCAGCTGCAACTACCCACCGAGCTCCCACTCCACCCGCTCATCGGGCACACTTGCGTTCTCTGGTAGCTTGTTCTGCATTTGTTGGAAAAACTCGACAGCCTCCATGAGTCGATCATTTCGTTCTAGGATGTCGCAGATGACGCGGTAAACGACAAAGCTCGGAACCTTGAACTGAACCAAAGGAGAGTCACTGTCCGTCTTCGATCCATAACGGAGAGTATACCTTGATTGCGGCACTCGATGCTTCGTTGGCTGAGCCACGAGACAACATTATGGTCGCCCACTTTGTTAGTATAGCGTTCGGGGCCGTGGGACTGAGGGACAATGCAGCAGAGTAAGCCGCAAGTGCTTCGTCCCGATTCTCGGCGTTTGATGCCTCATCTCCAACTCTCTCCAGCGCAGAGACGCATCGGGGCGTGAACTCTGATAGTAGCCATGAAATACTCTATCCTAATGTATGACGCCAAAACTCACCAGTAAGGAAGTCGCTGATCACCTTGTTGGCTCTCACATCTTCATTTACCGTATTCGCAAACTCGAGAAGACATTCCGCAGCACCCCGTATGCGACCTTTGGCATACAGGGATTCGCATTGATGCTTCTGCTCATGTGCATCGATGATCCGTTGAGCGTCGGAGAGTTGGACGCGGAGTTCCTGATTGGTCTGTTCGAGACGTATGATTCTGCCGCCTAGTAATCATTGAAGTCAATGAAAAACAAGCCCTGGTGGATATGGACGTACTCGAGTTTTCGTCACGTGCGCGAAGAGAGTTGATGGTTTTGTTGACGCCATACTTTTCCAGATTGGCTGTGCGTTGGGATTCGGTGAGCATGTCGCGAAGTTCTTGGACGGTTTTTTCGAGACGAGCGTTGCTGCTATCTGGTAGATGTGGGTCATCAAGGATATATTGATCGGGGGGGTGGGGGACATACTCGAGCTCTCCTCCTGTT
>JBBPRB010001018.1:0-11151 GCA_038092815.1 Hortiboletus rubellus | reverse complement strand
TTGTAAACATTGCTGCGTGAGTTGTGTAGATCGCGAATCTGGTATTGTCTTTTCTTGTCAGTGTGCAGTCAAGCTTTGATGTAATACTATATGATATTGGTATCTTCCCGATGCGTTCTTTCCATGGCTGGTGGTCCAACTCCCCCTTGACTCGAACATCTCCGCCGCCACTCCTAGTCCTTCCATTCGTGATGACGGTATGGATGCCAATACTATCTACCACACCCCAGATAAAATGTGCGGCCCGTCCATTCGGCAAGCGTCTCCCGAGCGGTCTTGTGGCGGAGAAGATTTGAATAGTGTGTTTCCGAGACTCCATCGAAGACAGCTCCTTGTGAATCAGTGATGTATCGGCAGATTCAAGTTAGCAGTCGATCGGGCTGGACGGGGAATGATGAACTCGTTTCCATGCATCCAAGTGCAAGTTACTGTACCCGATATAATTTACCCAAGAATACTACCTGTCAGCACTGACCTGTACTAGGGGATGAGAGTGACATCTCGTTCGGCGCCTCGCTGGCGGCACAGTCACTGAGTCCGTTGGCGTAGACGGTGTCAAACCCGTCGATCGAATCGCAGCCTGTGAGATTGCCGACACTGCAGGACTGTCGATACCCATTGGCTTGAAGAAGCGACTATGTTGGAATACTTCCGTCGTACTGAACCAGCCCCCAAGATATTCGACTGTTAGACACACTCGGGGCTGGGACTCGTAAATGTAAGTGCCATTGGGTCGAGCATAAGCCGTAAAGCTCGTAGAGCCATCAATTTTTTCAAAGACACTGTCACATTTCGGCTGGAGGCTGAGTGCGGATCTAAATTTGTTATCGGGCTGCCGCGAACGACCGAACTCACTGGCATGTAGAACCGTGCCCCAGTCTTACTTCCGCACCTTCCCTGACGAATCCTTTGTTGAGCGTGTCCTACCTGAGGCTATAACCCCTAAGCTCGCAAGTCCAAGTCCGTACCCCGAGTCTGTCAGAAATGCATTTCAAGTTTCCGACGATACCATCACTGAACCTGAAATACCTGGGACCACCTTTGCGGCCACCTTTCTCCCGAGCAGAAAGCACCAACTTGCGGTCAGATGGAGGAGTGATTCGGGTATGAGTACTAATGAACGTTCGAATCACGGAAGCGGGGGACAGCGATGATCATATATCAACCGGACCGCTTCTTGCCAGTGTCCTGGAGCATGGCGAGTTGGCCGAAGGTTGTCGTCCCTCCACTAAACACACCCCATCGGTCCGCTCGATGTCGCTGACGTTCCGGCTGGTTTTCGTTTCGAAGAGTATGTACCTCAATGAAGGAGTTCGTCGCTGATCCCTTCGAAGGTCACGTGGAGCATCTTCCACGTCATTTTCTCACCTGTGGAGATAGAGATACTGGGCCGATTTGGAAATTGTCTTGGTCCATTCCAAAATCTCGCGGGAACGTCGGTTCAATCGATCTGATCCTTCGTATCTGAGACTCCCTAGCTGTGATTGGATGCACTTGCAACGAATATCACCATTCATATCCGATCTCGGCAGCCTTGGACTTGTCCATACTAACAGTGATAGAAATTTTTACCTAAAGATAAGATCAGACGCCGATAGTTGTTTGTAGTTCTTGATGTCGTGTAACTAACGCATCGCGTTGAGTCATGAGTAAAATTTTTATCGTGCACACTTGCGGAATTAATTCTTCCCTTCAAGCTCGACACCAGCTAGTGCGATGGCAGCTAATGCGGTACTCTCCAGAGTGCTGGCGAGGCTGCAAAACCTCCCATCGATGTCCCTGCCAACTGATTACCCGAGACCAGTTGGGACCAACAAACTCATCGAAGCTGCTCACACCGCCGATCTTCCCGAACAGACATCCCTCGCCTTGCTGAAGCTCGCTCTCCAAACGCACGACGGCGACGCAGAATATGACGATGCGCACCATATGGACAACAGTCCTTCCGCATTCCACCTCCTTCTCGCTGCTTTCGCCGTATTGTTGCATCGCTATACCGGTGATACCGACATCATCATAGGTTCTTCATCTGCCGCGGCCAGTGCACCTCTGATCTTGCGATTGGCTGTCGATCCATCTGACTCTTTCTGGTCCATCGTCCGGCGCGTCCGACTCGTCGAAAAGGAAGCGGAGGCTGATGTTCTCCCCTACGAAACCATCGTCCAGGCACTACGCAAGGACAAGGAGGACACGACGGAAAACACTCGCCCGCTCTTTCGTGTCCGTTTCTTTGACGAGACTGACCAGCCCCTCGGGAACTTCATCCGCTCAACCAGTTTAACATCCGATCTCACCATCTTCGTTACGCGACCACCTGCGACGACTCGTTCTTCCCTTGCTCCCCAAATCGCACTCCGCATCCTGTACAACTCTCTACTCTTTAGCCCTGTTCGCATTTCTTTCATCCTTGACCAGCTCTCAGTGTTATTGCGAAATCTCTCTGCAAACCCCGCTGCCCTTGTAGGGTCAGTGCCCCTATTGACCAGCAGTCAAAAGATCCATCTACCCAACCCAACTGCAGATCTCCATTGGTGTGATTGGAAAGGAGCGATAACCGACGTTTTCTCTCGCAATGCAATCCGTTGGCCAGACCGGTCATGCGTGATCCAGAGCCTCGCCTCCACAACTCCCGATGGGACACAGGACACACGCACCTACACGTATGGTGATATTAGGAGAGCATCAAACATCCTAGCGCATCACCTTCTTCAAGGAGGCATTAAACGAGAAGAAGTCGTAATGATCTACGCCTATCGGAGCGTGGAGCTTGTCGTTGCCGTCATGGCAGTCCTCAAAGCTGGCGCGACGTTCTCTGTTATTGGTGTGTATTTCGGTGTACCCGGCGCCGAAGGAGTAATTCACACGCCTATCAGATCCTGCGTATCCCCCCTCGCGGCAGCAGATATACCTGCAAGTTGCTCAGCCCCGCGGGCTCGTCGTTCTAGCCGGGGCAGGGAGGATCGAGCCCAGCGTTCGGGAGTACCTCTCGAACAACCTCAAGATTCGCGTCGAAGTTCCCGCACTCGAGTTTTCGCCAACGGGAGAAATTCTTGGCGGTGTTACCAATGGAACTGAAGTGCTCAAATCACGTTACCATCTTTCGAAAACTGATCCGAATGTCATTCTCGGACCTGATAGTATCGGTACCTTATCCTTCACAAGTGGCAGCACTGGTATTCCAAAAGGCGTCAAGGGACGTCACTACAGTTTGACGCATTTCTTCCCTTGGATGGGCGAAAGATTTACGTTAGGGGAATTCTCGAGGTTCACTATGCTCAGTGGTATTGCTCACGACCCTATTCAGCGAGATAGTGAGTATCGAATGTTCCGCAATAGCTCTGGCTCCTCATGCATCGTTTAGTCTTCACACCCCTGTTCTTCGGCGCCGAGCTCTACGTTCCTACCGCAGAAGACATTGGGACACCTGGCCAGCTCGCAGAGTGGATGGATGCTAACAAGGTCACCGTCACTCACCTCACCCCTGCAATGGGTCAACTTCTTTCCGCCCAGGCCACTCGACAAATTCCCTCTCTCTGCAGCGCCTTCTTCGTAGGCGACGTTCTCACTAAACGCGATTGTCTCCGGCTCCAGTCCCTTGCTGCAAATGTCCACATCATTAATATGTACGGTACTACCGAAACACAGCGCGCAGTCTCCTATTTCCTCATCCCCCCCGTGTCTGCAGACCCTACTTTCCTTACTACCCAAAAAGATATCATGCCTGCTGGTGAAGGCATGGTCGACGTTCAACTCCTTGTTGTCAATCGATCTGACAAGACCATTCCGTGCGGGGTCGGCGAAGTCGGGGAGATCTATGTACGCTCAGGTGGTTTGGCCGAGGGGTATCTCGACCCCGAGGCGTCCACCGAAAAATTTGTTTCGAATTGGTTTGCCTCGTCGTCGGCTCCTTGGAAAGACACAGTGCTGCACCCAGTGCAGGGTCTCGCTGGGCCTGAATCGCGACACTGGAAGGGCATCCGTGATCGGATGTATAGGTCCGGCGATCTCGGGCGCTATCTTCCCGACGGCCGTGTTGAGTGCACAGGGCGCGCAGATGATCAAGTCAAGATACGTGGTTTCCGAATCGAGCTCGGCGAGATCGATACCCTGATGAGCCAACACCCACTCGTTCGTGAGAACGTGACTCTCGTGCGAAGAGACAAGGACGAAGAAAAGATACTCGTCAGCTACTTTGTACCACTCCAGGGTGCACAGTTAAATGGTTTCACGAGCGAGCTGAGCGATTGCGAAGAACCTGACGGTGCCAAGAGCATGCTAAAGTATAAACGACTCATCAAAGATATCAGAGAGCATCTCAAGAAAAAATTGCCCAGTTATAGCATCCCTACGTGTGCGTCGGTATTCGGTAGCGCTGATTTTCTGGCTAACACTTTGCACTCGCCGACCAGTATTCGTTCCCCTCCACCGCATGCCCCTCAATCCCAATGGAAAAATAGACAAACCCGCACTTCCTTTCCCAGATACAGCCTATGCCCACGTCACTCGCGCCGAAAACAAAGCGGCGTCCAAGGGCGACAAGAGAAGGGCCATCAGTCCAACGGAAGAAAAATTGTGTTCAATATGGGCAGAGGTGTTGCCCAACGCACCAGAGACAATACCATTAGACGAGAGCTTCTTTGATCTTGGAGGACACTCGATATTGGCCACTCGCCTCATCTTCGCGATACGCAAATTATTTGTCGTCGAGGCACCATTGGGCCTCATCTTCACCCAACCGACCATCAGCGGCTTGGCAGCTGCCGTCGATACTTTGCGTGACCCAGACTTTGGCATTGCCCTTCAAGACTCAAATTCTACACCGCCTTCCCCGGGGCACACAGTGGATGGTATGGAGAGAAAACTCATGCCTGTCGTTGTCGAATATGGTCAAGATTTCGAGCACCTGGTTCCTCGCCTACACCGTTCCTACCCACCACTGCCACCCGACTTTGACACGCGTGCCCTGACAGTGTTCCTCACAGGGGCTACTGGGTATCTCGGTGCATTCGTCCTTCGTGATCTCCTCCAGCGTCAACAGAGGGTACAGAAAGTCATCTGTCTCGTTCGTTCTCCTTCAATTGAGACAGGGCTTGAACGGTTGAAGGAAGGGTCGACCAACCGCGGTGTCTGGGACGAGGAATGGGTGGCCTCCAGAAGGCTCGAGGTAGTCATCGGGGACCTTGGGCAAGATCGTTTCGGCATGGACCCAAGTACTTGGGCTCGAATTGCAGGTGAAGCAGATGTAGTATTACACAATGGCGCTTTGGTTTGTCTCCCACGGGTTCTTGTTGAATTTTGGATCTCAAGGAAAATAGGTACACTGGGTTTACCCGTACGAGAAACTGCGATCCCCAAACGTGGTTGGGACCCTGACAGCCGTTGAACTTGCATCGACGACCAGGCAGAAGCTCTTTGTTTTTGTTTCTTCAACGTCGGCTATCGATACAGAGCACTATGTCCAGCTCTCTGATTCATTGTCGCGCACCAAGCGCACAGGTATACCTGAAGACGATGATCTCGATGGCGCGAGGGTTGGTCTCAAGACTGGTTACGGACAAAGTAAATGGGTCTCTGAAAAGCTTCTGTTCGAGGCGGGGAAGCGAGGACTCAAAGGGCATATTGTGCGCCCAGGGTATGTTGTCGGGGATTCGGAGACAGCAGGTACGCGTATTTGACCCTTCGGGGAGATTAATTATTCCGGCTGATGGGCGCGCTTGCGCTTGGCAGTAACTAATACGGATGATTTCATATGGCGAATGGTCAAAGGGTGCGTACAATTGGGGCTCGTCCCTGACATCAACAACACCGTGAATATGGTACCTGTCGACCATGTTGCACGATGTGTGGCCCTCGCTGCAGTTGCTCCACTACCGAATGCTTCGCAAACGGTGCTCCATGTTGTGGCGAACCCACTTCCAACGTTCAACGACCTGCTCTCGTCGCTCGCAGATTACGGTTTCTCGACGCGGCAATGCGAATACCTGGCCTGGAGGCGGGAACTGGAAAAGCACGTTATGGAGGTTCAAGACAATGCGTTGTTCCCATTACTCCACTTTGTCCTTGACGACCTTCCAACGAGCACCAAGGCCCCTGAACTAGACGATACCAACACAGTTGCATTACTGGCACAGAGCCACAATCCCACTACGACATCCACGGTGTCTGATGAATTGATGGGCCTGTATCTAGCTTGGCTTGTCGGTGCTGCATTCCTGCCTGGGCCGAGCCCGTCTGGTTCGCGCAAATGCCTCCCTGTGCTCGGGAATGGGACGACAATCAAGGCTTCGGGCCGGAGTGGTGTTTAGGAGCTAGTAGAAGATCGATCGCTTCATTTTGTAATTTTGAAAAATGACTGGCTTTATCAAAGTGTCCGACGTGAACGTAAGGGACGGCCGAGCGCGACATCGGATATCTGTTCTGGATTCCGTCTGAGTTTCAAATTCGATGTCACGGGGGGTGCCACACAATTTGAAACTCAGACAGGTCTTCCCGGATGGCGACTGTGGACTCAGACATGTGCATCGGTCAGTGTCACTGTGGCCGGATCTGGGTGGGTCAATCGGGGCTACTCCGCATCAATCACTGAGGCCGTGTTGGTCAGTTTCATCTAAGTAACGAAAATATGGCAGTGCCTTAGGTTTATCCCCCTTGCCGCCATTGGCACACATCAACGAGCTTGCCTACATATATTACTCACCTAACGGCAGCACACTGGCACCGGTAGGCGAGCACACAATCTTATAAATTAGCTCACTTTCGTTAGCCAGTTCAGCTTTCTCCGTAGCATCCAAATGGGTGTTGGGACAGAGACTGAGAGGTACCTGCGAATTGCCTCCCTCTCGATTGCTGCTTATGAGTGAGTCTCGACCCCCCACTTCTTTGCAGTTCCTTGTTGATCTACGCACAGCTACCTGGTCACACTCCCCGCTGAAGCGCGGTTCTATCGAAGTCAATCTAATATCCTCCGCCCGAGGTATTTGATCTCGTTGGCTGTCCCTCGCTGTTTGGTTGATCGTCTGCTTGGTTCAGTCTGGGTTGCATTCTTTTCATCCTTATTCGGTGGGTCTCTCTTTCTCCACCCCTACCCGTTTCCTCTGTCTGATTGGGCGACAGCTATGTTAGTATCATCGTTATGGTTGTTAGCAATTATGGTGTCCTCGCCACATCGTTTACTGTCGAAGTATGTAACCGCTACTATCTGGTCGCACCTGTCTTTAAGGGTTCGTCTTGTCTCCAATTCGTCTCAATATTTCCACTCACGGGTTTTCAGTCTTGCAAACCATGGTTTCACAAGTCATCCTGGGTGTCAGGTAAGCGGGTTTCATCTTGTTCCGGCTTGCTCCGGCTTGCTCAACATATTTTCAAAAGAACGTTCAACATCGCCCGGAGGCAGAGAGGTGTTGGAATCGCCCTCGCCATAGCATTCATCGTTACGACAGGAGTTCGTCGTTTCCCTGAGTCTGCCTCCTCTACTAAGCATCTGAACAGGTTGAATGGTTTCTGAATATGTACAACCGTATCCGTGAGTGTTTTTTGCAGGCAATTTAACACTAAATGAGGATTGCTGAACTAATTCTCAGCGGTCTTGTCCAATGTGAGTTGGCACGGTTGCTATACCAACTATACAATTGATCATGTGCGGCTGTAATTATAGGGCAGGTGAGGCCATGTCGTGTGGCAACTGAATAGCTATTGAACGCCCGCCGGTGGCTGGTCAGCTGTACTCCTGGAAATGACGGCCCTATCCCCACAGCATGGATATACTACGTTGTTGCAATGGTCTGGGACACAGGGACTTTGTCCGTTTCGACATTTTACCTGGTGCGATATAATTCTATTAATGGGAGGTCGGTTTTGGTTGGCTCGTCTTTGTCAAACATGCGCTCAATCTCCCTCCGTTTCGACCGCAGATTGTCTCGGTTGATCAGAACGTAAGGGTCCTTAACCTGACACGCGACACAGGATTTAATGTCCCTAAAAGGATGATCTATGATGGACTCGGGTATTTCGTGGTTTTGACGGGTAGGACCGTTCTCCTTGTGATTCTTCCTGCGCTGACTGAGCACTCCCAAGGCGTCAATGTTTTCAATCTAATTCTGTACCGCGCAAGTGATAAGGCTGTGCAGGTGAGGGTGTACTTCCGCTCAAACTCCATAACAAACTCTTACCGTAAACCCCGGGTATCAGTCTGCAGGGTAAGTCCAATATGGCCTCATTGTCGCCGTCGCTGACAACGCCTGCATTGTCACGTTAGCGCATCCATAGGTTATGCGGTCACCTGGATAATGAGTCAACGGATCTTGATTCATCTAAGAGGTGTTTCGTCTCGTTCCATTCTAAAAATTGTACTCAATCGGAGCTCGCATAATTTCCGTTCTCCAGAGCTTTCCGAGCCCGCGGACATCACACGATTCGAGAACATTATCCTCACCCGCCCGCTTCAACCTGGGCGTTCCGTTGTCAATGCATTACGTTCACAATGTGACCTCCAGAAGACTCCAATTGACATGGAATACTCGCCGGGTTCGCCTCGCGAATTGGAGCTGGATGTTCAGGTGGTTGTGGAACAATCTGTGACCGTCGATTATGATCAATCGTCTAGAAGACGGTTGACCGGGGTGTGAATAAAAGGGATGTGTGGATATACCGTGACCGTCTCAAACACAGCAATATAACTTATACCGCAAAACACGCACCGGCCCAATTATTCGAGGAAGGGTTGAAAGGCAATTTTAAATTAGTGGATATCAGTAGTCATTATGCGCTGTGTTCGCGCCTTCCTCTTTCACCTTGCATGGCTGTGTTGACGTTTACTCGCCAGCCTTTCACTAGCACTTTACGCCAACTTGTAGTACGACTTTGACGACTAACGACGA
This sequence comes from Hortiboletus rubellus, assembly GCA_038092815.1. Taxonomy (NCBI): domain Eukaryota; kingdom Fungi; phylum Basidiomycota; class Agaricomycetes; order Boletales; family Boletaceae; genus Hortiboletus; species Hortiboletus rubellus. The sequence goes on along the minus strand of JBBPRB010001018.1, from coordinate 2,275 downwards.
CCCTGTGCATATCCATGTCGCTAGCCCCGTTGATGATACAGAACAATATCCCCACTCAGCGGATGGTGCACAAGTCACCTTCGATAGGGGAGCTGTCGATTATCCAGAGAGGCTCTACCGCAGTTGAAGTCTGTGGGCACGACACCACTTTCCCCAGTTTCCTCGGCACTTCTGAGTTTTTTTATGACCCTCGCGCAGGCGCGTGTTCTCTCATTTGACCCACGGAGATTCCCTGACAACAGGACAGTGTAAGTGATTCCATCCCACCACCGAACAATGATGCACGGCCCATAGATACGAGAATCCACTGATCACCGCCACATCCCGCGCGCTCATCTCCGACATCCACGCTCTCACCCGCCGTTGCTGCGCCGTCGATGTGCCTCGGCCGCTGTCATTTCTCCATGCTCTTTTAAGGGTTCGCCCACCAAATAGACTCCGAGATGATCCTTGGTTCAAGGCAATCCGGGTTTGGGCGGAAGTAGACGACATCAGCGAAACGGAGAGTTTTGGTGCGTGGTTTTAATCTCCAAGGTCACCGTGGTTGCTTTACACATTGCTGTAGACGGTCACAAGAAGAGCTTTGTTGAGTACAAGCTCAACATCCTCTTCTTCCCCGACCTTCATGCGACTTACAGAATACCCAAGACCTTAATGTTACGACGCCCGCCGTCTTCTCCTGATTCTCAGTTGTCTCTCTCCGTTCCAGCTTCTCCGTCTCTCCCTATACCTGGAACACTTTTTTCCGCGCCGTCGCCGCTCCATTTCCAACTCCCCGTCATGACACGACTCTGTTTTAATGAACAAGGCCAGATAACGTATCATCGAGACATTTGGGACTTTCGTGACGTGGTACAACTTATTCCTGGAGCGCGAGTAGTACTCTGGATAATGGCGCGAGCTGGCGCGTGGGGACTGAGCTGGATCGGCCAAAGAGTATGCTCATGCATGGATTCGGATGCGCAGCAGAACGAAAGCACGAACGAAGACAACTCTTTACTCACGTCAACTGCGGACTCGGGCATCTAGATCTGTCATCGTTTCTTATCAGTGACTTTTGGAGCGATGAACGTGTCTTCTTTCCTCGGGATCTGATGTCAATGATGGATTCACTGGGTGCGGCGGGGTTTGTTCGCAAAGGTTGGGTTTCATGATGCCTTATCTATGCCTTTTATGTATGCGATGAATTCAATATATCTGTGACTCACACTGGCTTCTTGCACATGTCGGTAGTTTTGATCGCCGGGTGCACTCAGGCTGTCACGGAAACGGTGCGCGCCACTACGCAACAGTGGGTTGCCGGAGGTACTAACTCGTATGTGTGTTTCGAAAGATCTGAAACATCGAATGTCACATGGTACTCCACATTGGAGCTATGACAAGACACGCCCCGCATTTCTGTTCTGCGACGGCGTGATTCGTATCGGTCTTCCAGCCGAAGGTCGTCGGCCATGCTGCCATTTGGAACCTTCCTGGATCTGAACTCTCCATCGCACGTGTTCCGTGCCGCACGATCTCCCACATCAAGTACGTAGTACATCCCCTTGATCACGCCATCGCTTCTAAAAAAAAGTTTGGTCAAATCAGGAGCAGGCCAAGTGGCGCAAAAGATCCTGTAGTGGGACAAAAATGGTCTTCGATCAACAAATTCTGCCAGTTGTTCATCAGAAATTGGGGCTCCAACAAATCAGAAGCAGCACGCTTTTACGGATGTCCCCATTCCCCTAGTTATGCTGTTCTGCGCAGCTCTCCCCTCCTGGAACATTTGGGAGGTCTTCTCCGCCCCCGACGGATCACCAGATTCTCACTGTCAAGGGTGCCGCAACTCGACTCCTGATTCCGACTCTCCGACACTTCAAACTCTGGACAGAATCACTGTGCAGACAACCGTAATTGAACAAATCAAACCGTATAGCGCCGCTTCCCGAGATGTTTGTGTATTAATCTTCCATTGTCAATGCTAGGTGGCAATTCTCCCGAACATTGGTTCCATGCTTGGCTCGTAGCTCATCCCGCCCGATTTGTCATGCCATGGAGGAAAAGCTAAATTTCGATTATCAGGTAGGCTCATCTTTCCGCAATCTTTATTAAATCTGCGGTATTGTCATCATTTCCTGCAATGCTGTCATCTTCAACCCTCCATAGAGGACTGACTGGACTAATGTTTGTGACCAAAGGTGTCGCCTGGATCTTCTGTCGCGAAATACCCTGGCAGCCAAGTCCTTGGCAAGTCCCAAGTTGACATTAATCAAGCATGGCACAGGACAAGGTCGAC
>JBBPRB010001017.1:0-11154 GCA_038092815.1 Hortiboletus rubellus | reverse complement strand
CGAAGCAGGTCGAGGGAGCCAATCGCATTCATACGTTCGACTTTAAAACATCATCACAAACGACCACGCAAGGATCGAGAAAGGTCAAAAATGTAATAGCTGGACGAGAACCACAACCAGGCGAGAATCATATTGCTGTGCAGACGATTGTCCCGAGACCAACCCAGATCCTTGTCGATGCACATCAAGTTGCTCATTATGATGAAAAACTTCTTAGGTATTGTGCCTTATCGATTGCGCCCTATACATTATGTGCTTACATTGTTGCAGGCGAATCACCACCCTATCCTCCTTCGTGAACACGGAGGCTCACGTATATGCACTGGGAAAACTCCCTCCCACTGCGACCTGGGGACGATTCCAGCCTTATGCTGATCGTCGGACAGAGTTATGTAATCCACAAACTAACGAACCGATCGTTATCTGGACTGTTGGACATGTCGTGTCCTTGTGGTTCGAACGGGATGGAGAACCTGAAAAACAAGCTTCTATCACCATAATTCCTCTGTCGGAGGCGCTTGCCTTACAAAAAAACAAACTCCTTGGAGGGCTTGCCACGCCTCCTATTGGTCAGCCACCATTATTTACGAGCGTATTGTATTCATTGATGTTGACCGGCTCATAGACACAATCACCGATACGGCGTTTGGTATCCGTGCCGTTAAGTGGCAAAGCCAGAAAGGATCGGACGATCCAGTGAGTCCGTCTTTCCGTACAGAATCCGTAACTGACAAAATTAAGGTATTGTTTGACAACGTGTATGATGCACGAGAAGTGCTTGCCTCGAAAGAGGAAATGGCATCCTGGCCAATTACAGCTATCAAGAAAAACGATCTTGTATTGGTAGAAACCAAACTGAGTCGCTATCGCACCAAAAATTCTGACAACAAATGGTCAAACCAGCGCGTACAGATGGATCTATTAGCAGTATCGTTGCTTCATGACGCAGACACGACTAGATTCGCTAAAACAGAATGTCAACAACGTCAAATGGCTGACCTACATATTTAGATTTTTCGACCATTATCCAGTGATGTTGAAAGCAACATTATTTATGCTCTTCTCTGTATTACTAGATCGACGCGTAGTAACTACTGTCTATGCCTTCGCCAACAAACTACTGCGCAATCACACTCGTCGCTGTGTACACCGCTCTATCATTCACTACTTACAGTACATTGTGCAACCTTGAACTCGTAATCATTGATCGTCGTGCTGATTAAACTTCAGCTTTCCAAAAACAAACTGCCGTCAGCAGTTAGGAGACGTTGTCCTTGTCTTGTATCACAATCTCGCGTAACCTTTCTCGTTGAATCAGTGTGTGTTCAGTTGGTAATTCATATATCATAACGTACTTTTGAATGATGCGTGCAACGTCCAGGAAATCATCTTCCGACATAAAGCGTAACTTGAACGCGTGCGAGAACACGAGAATCAGGTATGGACAGTCGTTTGTGCCATCGCTGTGTTTTTGACTGTCAAACATCACAAAGAAGCGCCTTCCATCCTTTTCTTCTAGGCTGATGGTGCCTGAACGGACTGTGTTGCTGTCAGGAAAGAACGTACGCCAATGAAGTATACGAAAGTTCCCATTTTTCGTCTCAGAAAGTTCAATGGGGTGGATGCCACTCCATCTCCCTTTTGCGACGAAGAAACCGGTAATTAAACGTCGCATTCGCCTCTCGATGTTCATTCCTTGTTCATCATCAAGTCTATTTTTCACGTCACTTGACAATCGCACGAGAAAGCACGAAAAAAACTCACCTTTGCATGACTGCGACAACAGTGTTCATGTTGCTTGAAGTAAGATCAACATACTCCTTATCATGCGCCCCTCGACGGAAAACAAGATAAGGGCACTTGACCAGACCGATGGGCCCTTTATGCAACGCGACATCAAAGAAAATAACCATCTCTCCCTTATTTTCGGATCCATCACCGTCGTCGGCAAAAACAGCCTGGGATGTCTTGCGACCTAAAAACATAAGCCGGTTGCTGACGGAATTCGGTGTTGACGGTATGTTCTTCTTCTCAAACTCGATAAAACCCTCATTCAACCCTGTGCCACGCACATATCCAGTGACAGTTTTTTTGACGTTATCTGTCTTTTTTAAAATGATAGACATCCCGTGTGTAGGACTTTGCATGGAAGAGGTAACAGCTGGTGGTATTCGTTCTCCTATCCTGTTCCCGTCCGAAAGGAGCATGTCACACTTGCATTCAAAACCCCTTTGCTTATCAAAAGGGGACGTCTCGTACGTCTTCCCATTGCACCATGAGGCTGAGCACACCCTGTCAATCAACTTTTTTCGATAACTGGGCCCTGCGAGAAAACATGTTTAATTTCTTGCCACTGCCATCGCTAATGGCACTCGCCGCCACCAATCGCGGATTCCATTCGGCCGTCATCAGGCTGTTCCATCATCGTTTACTCAGTCTCTCTGCGCACTACTTCCGCTGTCCGACCGAATTTTTGAAAACACTACATAGTGCCAATGCTATCATCTCCGGTTCCTCGGCACTACAGCTAATCTTCCATGTCGAGAACATCAATTGGAGCGCTTGTGATCTGGACGTGTATATTGGATACAACCAATCCTCGCCCCTGATAAATTTTCTGCAAAATCAGGGGTATACACGTGTCAATACTTACTCGCCACACCCGTATTCCCTCGGCACCATCCGTTCCATTACCACCTTCGCTCACAATGATCGAAAGGTTGATGTTGTTGAGTCGCGCGACAAATCGCCTGTGCTCCCTATCTTCCATTTCCACTCGACGCAGCTGATGAACTTCGTTTCCGCGGACACTCTTTTTGCTGCGTACCCAGCGCTCACAGCAGCAAAACGTGGGGTTCTGAATCCTATGTTGTTCGCTTACGGAAACACTAAGATACCCAGTCTTGACGCAGCCCTCAAATACATCAACAGAGGTTACCTTCTGCAGTCCTCCGTACAATCGCGCATGACTGATCTTGAAAACGATCAAGACGAACATATATGCGGGTATTCTGTGTCATGCGCGGAAACCGAGAGAAATGGTAATGATCACGGGTGTTTGTGGATGCCTATCACCGGTTCTCCCAAACTGAGAGGAACGCACTACAATCAAACTTGCGCCCCCCCGCAAATTCAGTGGAGATTGGGTGGTCGCCGGTGCTCTTTATTTGTAGGCTACAATACGCCGTATGTACGAACGCTCTGCGCAGCCGAGTCAGATTGATTTTATAACTTATACATTCGTGTTGTTGCGGGTCCAGGGGTGCCCGGAGGGCCGTGGAATTTCAATTCGTCACGATTAATCCCGGACCCTGTCAACCCGGGCCGCTGGCATGTCTAGGGCACTCAATTCCTCGTGACGCTCTCCGTCGATCCTTCTTCCTACGTGGTTCGAAGTCTTGTCCACCTACTAGGAGAGATTGATGGCAGCGATACGATCGACCTCATTTTCCTAGAAATGATATTAAAAATTGGAGCGTCTTCTACGCGAAACGGGGTCACCTTCAAAAGATGAAGTTGTCGAAGTTGGACTCCTGGTATTCAAATGCATTGAAATGGTCTACCCAGGTAGGTCCGAATAAGTAACTTAGTTTTCAAGTGTTTGACGAGTCCTAGACTCCTAGGTGTACCAGACAGAAGGAAGCAGACCAGCAGCTTGCCACCGCTTGGGGCAGACCCACACATATATATACTCTGCGAGGAGACTACACCGAACACTTTAGTGGAACCTCGATACCCTTCGGGCACATGCCAATCGCTCAGGAAGTTCAAAGTTATATGTTTGTGCCAGTGCAGGACCGCGTATTACAGCAGTAAGGATCCTATTAGACCTCAAGCAAAGAGAGACGATACAGGCTCATGGGATGAATGCGGGGTCACGGAAGTGGGATATAACGTACTGCGGCACGTCGTCAGAGAGGTCTGAATTCACCAATCTACGTCTACTGTATGTAGACTATACGGATGCCATCCATCAATTGATTCAACGAGGTCTCCTCGCGAACTCGAACCATGATCAAGCTATCTGTCGCAACTCGATTGTATTGCAGACGTGTCCACGGTGCAAGCAACAGTCCGCCAAATGGCTGCCTGAGCCGGACGACCAGCCGTAGTGCCAGCGTGGCAGGACCGAATTGAGCTGTACCACGCGAGAAATCCTGGTCGAGGAGGGGGCTGATCCAAGGATGAATGAGGAGCAGATTCTCCATCCCCGACAGGTTGGCCGTGGTCTTGATCTCGACATCTCCGAGCATGGATGATGTTGCACGATAAACAGCGAGCCCTGAATCTGGACCCGACCCCGGGAGACGGACGACGTCAGCAAGGGGGAATACAATCCCAGGAAGTCGCAGCCGACCAGCGTCAAGCGACAGTGAAGGGAGATCGTGGAGCCGCCTATACAAAGCTCCAGCAAAGGAAATGTCAGGCAACGATGAGCGCAACGCCACGACCATGCGGTCCATCTTAGCTGCCTCCATTGGCTGTGGAACATGCGGTGGCGTGATTTCGTCGTAGACAGTGAGATCCGCAGGGAGGTAGGTGTGGTGACTACCAGATCTCCTCCCAATCCAAGCGAGCAGCGTGACATTATCCGAACGTGTCAAAATATACTCCAGGAGACGACCAATTGCCTGATTGCCTTCGCCATATATCACCGGGATCGGAACTTGGAAGATGCCAAAAAGCGAGTACGCAATATCTTCTTCGCGTGTCGTTCGCCGCCTGGAAGCCAAGTAGAGCTTCTCGCGCACCCTGTCCAAACCTGGTTGAAGGGTGGCCAACTCATCCGTGGCGAAGTTCATTGCTCGTTCCATCTCCGAAAGGATGATAGGTGATTCCTTGTGGTTGAAAATGTCTAATCCGAGGTATGGCTTCCAGTCCTCGGTGTAGAATCGGACCACCTTGGAAGCGAGGTATTCTTGGTACGTCCACCCGCGAGTATTCCAGATGCTCCTCCAAAGACAATCAATCTCCTTCGACTCTGAGAAGACTCCGAGAAGGTGGACGATCGTGAGGGATGAGCCACGATACCACCGGAACATGGCAACCACTGATTCTTGCTGAGCCCCCTTGTCCTGCTGGTTTACGCAGCAAGTGTCGCACCATGCCCACTGGAAGCGAAGAGAGCGCCCGATTTTACAGAACATTTGCACCTTGCTGTTCCCAGGGGACGCAGGTAGCCCATAGATCGAAACATTCTCAACCATCTGGAATGTCGGTTCATGGGGCTGCCACCTGTGCGACAGCATCACATATCTGTAGAATTCCTCCACCTCTTTCTGAATACGTGCACGGTCGAGTTGGGTAGTCATCGAAGACCGTAGCTCGTCGTAGATGGGGAGTTCCTGAAAAGCTGCTGCTTGTTGGGTTTTGTCGTAGAGACGGCCAGTAGTGGTGTCGATAAGAACACGTGGCATGTCGCGAATAGTCTCCTCAACCACCTCTTGAATCATGGCAGTTGCATCGACGTATTGATTACGAAGCTCTGTCCACAACCAATTAGAATCCTCTGTTGCGATGCAATATGGTGAGAATTGCTTACTGCGAATGTGTGGGTCGGGAGATTGCTCCAGCATTGAGAGCATCGCCCTGAATGCCTCGAAAGCTTCACCATGACGTCCCGTGTCGTGTAATTCAGCATATCTCCTCTCACACTCCGTATAGGATACTGATGGACATGAGTATGCATCAGACACTTGGATCAGGGTGCAATTAAACGTACTGTCGTCTACTTCCTCAACCTCTGCGTGCCGGACTTCCTGTATGTGGGGAGTCTACAACGGCGAACAGTGGTTTGTGATTACCAGTATTTTTTTCATGCAGGTACACTTACGTTGTCCAAGTAGTGAGAGGGAAGGATGTCACAGAGTGCTCGAAGGATGATCTTCTTGTCTGTGCCGGTCACAAGGTCGTGGTTTGATGATATAGCCATGGACTGAACATTGTGAGTGTACTTGATAACAGCCCCGATTTGTTCTTGGCTCGATGTGTCCCAAAACGACACAGAAGAACGAGCAAAGGTCGCGATGAATGTTCCATTGCTTGCCAGGGCGATGGATGTGGGATTGTTGCTGCTGTGAATGCGCCATTTTGAGGGAGTGATACGGGTGGACACGTCGACACGGTGGATGTAGCCATCGTACGATAAGACGAAGAGTTGATTGTTATCACTGGCCCAAGCGAGGGAGTGGTTCAACGACGAGTGGACTCTGACTGGGAGCTTGACAAGGAGCTTGCCACTCTGACTGTGATAGATCCGGACAGAGTCACTGTTTGTGGCAGCGCCATCGAAGAGGAGTCCGTCGGATGAAAGCTCGATGTTTGTGGCTGTGGCGATGAGGCGTCCGTCGGGTGAAAACTTTGCTGCCACCACCCAATTGTCGTGTTCCAAGGGGCCGAGCAGTCGCCTACCAGTCGACAGCAACCAGACGCAAGCAGTTTCATCCTCCGATCCAGTCACGATTTTCGTCCCGTCCGGCGAGACGTCGATAGCACGCACGGAATAGCGGTGTGCTCTGAACTCGGTCACTTTGGAGTGATTCTCTGCATTCCACACCCTCACCCAACCACTTTTCGTCCCACTGACGATCCAGTTTCCATATCGTGACGCTGCAATGCTGAGAACAGCGCTCCCCGCATCCATTGGCGCCCCGACCTCCTTGCCGTCCTCGATTCGCCAACGTCGAATCTTCCCTTCTTTGCTGCCGCTCACGAGGTACTTCCCATCAGGGAGGACCGCGACCGAATATATGTTCTCTCGACCATCGATTACCATCGACTTTGCTTTCTTTCGGGAAATGTTCCCACCCGACTCTTGTGTTCTGTATTAGCATCGTCCTTTCAAGTGTCCCGTCCAGTGCTCACCATTCTTTCGCCAGAAGCGTAGCTTGGAAATCATACTTGGCTAGGTATCAGGTCGATGGAATGAGGGATGGTGGTCGTTTACACGCTTATTCCCGGTACTCTACGCCATTCTCGCCTGGTATCCACGTGTTTCCTTACTGAATCAATCCACATAACCACATGTCCTGCACCCTTACTCTGGCCGAAATGCACGCCCCCTTGATGATCATTCACAAACGAAAAATAATAATCAAACACAAAGAAAAAGAAGGGCAGGGCATCCAATAACTGTCCGTTCCAAAAGATAACTCATCGAATCCCTCATGGATGGCGAAGAGCGATCCCACATTGGAACGTTCTACTGTGGGGACCGCATGGCAGCGAGCAAGCGGGCTGAAAGGACCCTTGGCGCCTAGTGACCTGTGGGTCTTGCCGACCGTGTCTGGCCTCATGCCCACCTAGTATAGCCTTCGCCGAGCAGGTAGCCTCCCCCCTCCCCACTCATTTTACCCGCATTGCAGCCAATCTATCTGGCGTCATGCCCCCGGCCACTGGCACTACATGGTTTGGCCAACCCCCTCAATAGGGCTTAAGATTGGTAGCTGGTACCCAAACGGTCTCGGAAGGAAAGCAGTAGGGGTAGCAGTAGCCCCCTGATGAGAGCTTTTGCAGGCTCGAAACTGCCTGGTATCCACGTGTCTCCTTATTGAATCAATTCATACACCCACAATCATTTGGTGTCCTGCACCGAGGTACTCTGACCGAAATGCCTGCCTTACCCATTAATCACAAACGAAAAACAACAATCAAAGAAAACAGAAGAAAAACAGGGATCCAATCTCAGGAACCGCTCGGATCCTACCCCCATCGTATCCATTCGCGAGGGTGGTGGAGAGAGTGGGAACCGGTCATCTGCTGACTTGTATTGATGCGATTTAGACACGCCACGCGCTGCGCCGCCTGTAGTCGTTCAAGGTGTTCAGGGTACAAGGTTCAACATGTGTAAATCGCAAATCACCATGCGAGCATGCCATCTTGACAACTACACATAGGATCGTTGCCTCATCCTGTTCGGCGTAATGACCAGGTATGTCCCTGTCATTCACAAACCTCGCACCCTTGAAGTTGACATTGAACACTGAACGACGTGAGGATAGCGCGAACATCACAAGGTGTTGGGATCAAGATTTGCACGTGTATCGTACGATATGCGTGTGGCATCCCCATGTCACCCGATAGTCTGGTGAGCTAAGTTCCGATACTGCATAGCCGTGCTTGCGGGCGCCATCAGATGAAGACTAGCACGAAGATTGGGTAAGAACATGACCGGTTGACCGTTCAGCAGGCATGTAGTACCGTCCAGTTCGGTCACCATATACATGCCCGTCATAATGTCTGTCGTGAATCCACGTATCTGTGACGGTCGATGTTGTAAGCAGGATACTCAGATCTCAGTGAGCATGATTACTGTATGTCTCTGCTGCCATACAGCGGTCGACGTAGCACGACGATTTGCCTATAACTGTACACGGGTAAATTTAAAATCATGCGTCAGAAATTCTCAGAATTATGATACAGGTGGCATGAAAATGCGGGAATGGACGCACAGAAACGCACCAGAATAACTTTGGGTATGGCCAATTGGACGTGTATATGAGGAACAACTCTGGAGAAAAGCACAGGAGAGGTGCCGGACAAGGTGTCAAGCTTCGAGTCCAAGGTCTGCGATTTGGCAAACGGTGGCCACGCAGGGGCAGGTTATTTACAATTGGTGGACAAAGATGCAACTCGAGACGGAAATCCACTCACGTGCCACAAGGTCCGTTCTCCGGTACTACTAGCCATACATAGCACCGGTCCAGGCAGGTAGCAGCAGTACACCCCAATTTCGCCCCTTCCAGGTCGCTCAGACTCAGGCTGGCCGAGCGGCACCCAGAGGTCGTACTCCTGTAGATTTCGAAGCCAAATCCACACTCAGGCTGGTCGTCCCGGACCGTTCAAGGTACCAAACAGAGCTCCAACCTCGTCGTAAGAGATGTTGGACCACGGACGATAAGTACCGCACTCATGTCCACCAGGGTGATACGAGTCCCATCGATTGAAAGCTCAGACCATCGATTAAAATCTGCTATCATTCACAGCCCCCCCATATTATCGTATCTGGATAAACTTGCCAGTGATTGTCAATGTAGTCACAGTGAGGGCACTTTCAAAATGCCTGGATCGGGCTGCAAGAAGTGGCAGAGTCGAGACAACAACTGAATAAACGATACCGACGATGTCCATAGAAAGCGACTTGATTAGTTCAACGGTACTGTCAGTAGACTACTGGCCGGCTAGGGTCGCAGCGGCATAACAAGTCTCTGAGGTCGTGTTAACTAGCTCAGAAGCTAGGTTTGATTTGGTCGATACAAGTGAAATTTGGATGATGTATTTCTTACTATGCCAGGAGTGAAAACGCCAACTTGATGATGGGGGGATTATGGGATGCAGTCCATGCCAATTCGGCACGGTGAAGATGGACTAGATATCACAGGATCGCATGCGTTGCTTTCCTTCAAATCATCCCGTTCATTTCGTTCCGAATTTGGCGTACCGAATAATATTACAATTCGTAGCAATTAGTTGCAGAGTATGAGAATAATAAGCCCCTAGACCACGCCAACCGTTTCATTGTTGATGCGCTCCATCGACCCATCTTCCTGTGTGGTTCGGGCCCCACGTCCTGATAGTATGAATCAGCAGGTTGTGACGTGAAACACACACCATACCTCTTGACCTCGTTTGAGGGAAATATCACTGTTTGTGGGGTTGACTGGCACTGCATCGGCCTCGCCATGCATCTCAGAGTCACCCATGGAGTTGCACAGCTCTCCTAGCCTCTTGGCAAAACGTCGTCGAAAATCTGGGGGGTTGAATTAGCCCGGGCAACGTCGCGACCGCAACCATCCACCGAGTTTCCATTCCGCTCGCTCATCCCGCACGCCTGCGTCCTCTGGTACCTCGTTTTGCATTTTGTCGGAAAAACTCGGCGGCCTCCTTGAGTCGGTAATCTCGTTCTAAAATGTCGCAAATAACGCGCTCAACGACAAACTTCAGGACCTTGAACTAAACAGGAAGAGAGTCACTATCCATCTTCGAACCATCACGGAGTATACCTGCTGAGCCATGAAGCAATATCATGCTCGCCCACTTTGTTAGTACAGCGTTCGGGTTTGTGGGTCCGACTCGGTAACAACGCAGTGGAGTAAGCTGCAACCGCATCGTCCCGTTTCCTGGCGTTTGATGCCTCGTCTCCGACTCGGACTCTCTCCAGCGCAGTGGTACATCGGGGCACGAACTCTGATAGTAACGGTGAAATATTCTGTCCTAAAGCACGACGCCGAAACTCACCAGCAAGGAAGTCAGTGATTGCCTTGCTGGCTCTCACATCCTCGTTTACGATACTCACGAGTTCGAGAAGACATTCCGCAACACCCTGTATGCGACCTTGGGCATACAGGGATTCGCACTGATGCTTCTGGTCGTGCGCATGGTTGATCCGAATGACAGTATCAGCTTTGCGTTCAAGGGCATCAACAAACCTCGCGCGCAATCTTTCCCCTTTCCACCCGGCGCGGCGATGTCGACCAAGACACAAATATTCATCACCGGTGCTACAGGTGAGACTCGTCGATCTCCTGCGTGCACCCTCAGTTGTCTCACCACCGCGTCGCGATTGTCAGGTTACATCGGCGGCGCCGTCCTCGAGCGTCTCCTCCGGCACCGCACGGCCCCCTTCTCGGAGATCACCGCCCTCGTGCGCGACGCCTCCAAAGTCCCCTTGTTCGCGTCGATCGCCGTCAAGACTGTCCTCGGGTCCTACGACGATGGGATGCTGCTCGAGCGTCAAGCGTCCGAGAGCGACGTCGTGTTTGCTTGCGTGAGTCTCTCGCTCATAGGGTGGATAGGTGATACTGAGTGGAGGTGGTTTAGGCACACGCGGATCATGTTGGCACGTGTGAGGCCATTTGAGAGGGTTGAAGAAGCGGCACGAGGTGACGGGTACTGTACCCGTTCTTATTCATACTGTGCGTCGTTTCGCAGGTTTATCCTGGTCTCTGACCTGAATGGGCTGGTCACCTAGTCTGGAACAGGTATGATTCCATCTGACGTTGCATATTCACCATGCTCACATGGCCGGTGGCCTGATTAGGTGTGTTGATCGACAACGCCAAAGGGATGTATGCGTACGACACCATATGGGACGATGCGAACCCCGATCAGCTCGAAACGCTCCCCGATACCCAACCCCATCGCAACGTTGACCTC
>JBBPRB010001016.1:0-11161 GCA_038092815.1 Hortiboletus rubellus | reverse complement strand
AAGATCAATATATCGTCCAAATAGACTATAACGCAAACGTCTAAAAGATCAGCGAAGATAGTGTTGACGAACCGCTGGAACGCCGCAGGAGCGTTGGTTAGACCGAACGGCATGACGAGCCATTCATAGGAGCCGTAGCGCGTCCGGAAGGACGTCTTCCATTCATCGCCATCGGCGATGCGAACCAAGTGGTAGGCATGCCGGAGGTCGATTTTGGTGTAGATCTTGGCGCGGCTCGGAGCGTCTAAGAGGTCGGAGATACAGGGTAGGGGGTAGCGGTCTTTCTTCGTGATCTTATTGAGTCCTCGGAAGTCGACGCAGAGGCGGAGTGAACCATCCTTCTTGCGGACGAAGAGGACCGGAGCAGCGTGAGCGGAGGAGGAGGGACGGATGAACCCCATTGCTAGGTGCTCATCAAGGAATGTCTGGAGGGACTCAAGCTCGGAGGGGGAGAGAGAGTAGGTAGCGCCTAAGGGGGGAGAAGTACCTTCTTCCAGGTCGATCTTCAGATCATATTCGTGATGCGGAGCAAGCCACGAAACCTTGCTCTTGCTGAAAACGTCTGCAAAGTCGTGATAGTCCGGAGGGACGCCAGACAAATCAGCAGGGTCGGGGGCAACGGAAGCGGCACAGAGGTCACTCTCTTTGGTGTGGAGGTGCAGGCTAAACTGTATGGAGCCCTGGAGGCAACAAGCAAGTGCGAATGCAGGCGCACTGATGATCGCTATGGGCGGAGCCTTGCAGTCGGAGAAACGCGGTGGATCGGGAGGTGTGGAGTCAGCCGGAGGTGGTGAGACCAGAGGCTGTGGAGATGAGCTCGGGGGTGCTGGCATGTCCTGTTCAGGTGAACGGAACAAGATACTGCTCGAAACCCAATCAATCAACAGATTGTAGCGGGTGAGCTAGTTATGTCCTAAAACAAGGGAACAAGAACCATCCAGTGGAGTGACATATAATGTCGTCGGAGTGATATCACTGGTTTTGAAACAGACAGAGAGGTCGATAGCTTGAGTTATGGTGGAATTCGTAGTACCGTCAAAGAGTTGGAGTTGGAGTGGGGGAACGGAGTAGGTGGAAAGATTGTTCTTATTAACAAAAGATATATTGATAAAGCAGTCTGAGGATCTGGAGTCTACAAGCACAGGGAATGGAGGGATATTGTAGGATACTAAAGAAACGGAGGGCATAAGTGATTTGGGATCTGAAAGAGCGGACGCATTGAGACGGATCTCCTTGAGTGCATGGGTGGGTTCAACGCAACCTCCAGACTGTGCAGAGTCACGGAGGTCGCACTCTATTTTTTTGTCTCTGAGGTGGAGGCCTCCAGTTTGGTTTCCAGAGTAGTTGTCACAGTGCGGGCCTTGGACGCCTTGGAGGTAGACTTTGGGCATTCCTTGGCCATATGCCCTGCGAAATCGCAGAACATACACAACTTGAGGTTGAAGCGCCGCTTGCGTTCTTCAGCGGTGAGCTTGCCATCTTTTCCTAATTTCGACGACAAGTCTGGCTTCAGAGAAGCAGACGTGGAGGCTCCTTTGCCCTTATACTCCTTAGTGTCTTTGGAGTTTCCGGAGGGTCGAGCAGAGGAGGGTGCGGGAGCGGATGATTTGTTGGAGGGCTTGGATGTGGAGGGCTGGTTGGATGGCTTTGCCTGTCGATTGATTTCAGACTTGCACTCCCAGTAGCGCGCGTCAATCGACTGAGCAAGGTGGCGGAGCTTGGAGAGCGTTGGGGGTTTCCCAATGTGGGAGATTTTGTCCTTGATACGGTCCGGCAGACTGTTGTAGAAGTGGTGCTGGAGGGCACCTTCTCCGTATCCTCGGACTTGCGAAGCTATCCTGTTAAACTCGACCACATAACATACTTGTTAATGTGTTGACCATCCTTCATGGACAGGTGATCGAGCTGGTGCTCCACATCTCCGACGGGGTCATGCGGACCGAAGTTTGCCTGGAGTTCAAGGATGAACTCTTTGTAGTCGTCCATCCAGAGGGGACGTTGGTCGGGATCTTCCATTTGAAGGAGGTCCAGTTTGAACCACTCCAGCGCCATGCCTTTTAGGTAGGACTGCGCAAATGTTACTTTGGCGTGGTCCGTGCTAAAGGCCTTGGGGCGGTCCTGGAAGTTTAACTCGCACTGTACCATAAACACCCGGAGTTTGCGGGATTCCGTCCCGTCAAACTGGTCGGGCTCTTGGACTTTGGTGCGGGGGGTAGAGTCGGAGGCGGGACGACGAGTGGAGTGAGCGAGGCCCTGAATGGCGTTCGCTAGCTGAGCGAGGGTATCTCGTGGGATGTGTTCATCGTCGTCAGGGTCTGGGTTGTATGGGTCGTAGGGATCGGAGAAGTAATCCTTGTCGGGATCATCTGGGTCATCTGGGCCATCGCCATCCGGACCATCTCTGGGGCCTTCCGGAAACCCTGGTTCATTGGGAGGTATGTGGAGTGATTGCTCGTCGTCGTCCTCTAGGACTTCAATACGTGCACCCGGAGTTGGGGATCAGGGGAGAGGGCACGATGCTGAAGCGGAGGCGGGGGTGCGATGGGTGGAGAAGCTTCGGAACTGGTCAATGAGTTCTGGACCTCGACGACTGTTTCTGAAAGCGCTAAGGGGATTGAATCTAGGAGAGCTATTGGCGCTGATGAGGGCGCGAGTACGGGAGTGAGTAGTACGCGTAGCCATGGGGGAACTCTTTGCAAGTGTGAGTTCGAATATACTGTTAGAACCGTAACTCTGGTATCAACTCTGGAACACCGGAGATGATTAGGGAATTGGGACTTGGCTTCACCGTATGTGGTGCGCCCTTACAAGAGTTCGGTCCCGGATTTATGGAGATCGGAGGTAGGACTTAAGACGTGGAGACATCAAGTCGAGCAGAGGTGTCAGAGGAGAGTCGTCGAGACTCAAGCGGAAGTCAGGAGAGTTATTCTAGATAATATTCGAATGAAAGAATACAGGAGTGAAATCGGAGGCTTATATACAGAGTTCAAGAATGATTAGTAAACGGAGTCATAAGGGATTGGTAAAAGAACGGGAGTCAGGAGTAAGTATCCCAGAGCTGTGCTCCAGGTAAGAGAAACCCAGAGCTGTGCTCTAAGCGAGACACAGGTTTGGAGGTAAGTAAGTAACGGAGCTAATACTAAATAGGAGAGAACAAGGAACAGAGACGAAAAGAGAATACTAAGTACAAGTCCAGAGTCCAGAGACAATTCCTGCGCGAGAACGCAGCGGAGTTCTTGATGATAGGCCTGGAGGGCCGGAGTTGAACTTGGGCGAAATACGGGATATGACAGTGGAACCCCTATTTCCATTCAACCTCGCAGAGGCAACGTTTCTTGTTTCTCGTTCCCATTCCCAACACTGATCCCACATCTAGATCAGACTTAATCACTTGGCGTGCCCACCAACTTCAAAAGCACACAGACGATATTGACAGTATCCAGGAAAAGGTTCTCTCATCATGGTTTGCGTCCATTAAGCACTTTGAGGCGCAATTCAAGAACCGAATCCAAGACCATGACTTCCAGCCGGGTAATCTTGTCCTGGTAAGGAACACTTGGGTTGAGAAGGAGCTGAACCGGAAAACAAAGCCAAGGTATTTGGATCCAATGGTGGTTCTTTGCAGGACTACTGAAGGATCCTATTTACTTGCTGAGTTGGATGGCACGGTCTTGAAGCTCAGGTATGCAGCATTTCGGCTGCTGCTTTACTTTCCACACAAACAGATTTCGATTTCGGTGACAGAGCTGACCGGTTTAGACAACGAGGAACTAGATGACCATGATGCTGAGGAAGATGTCGAGTATGAGGAAGAGGAAGAGGAGCAGGTCCAAGACGACTAGCACAACCAAGACAAACGATCCCATTTCACCATATATATATCCATTTCACCCCAGGCTTCAGCCGATGCTCTCTATTTTACCCTGGTATTCATCCGGTGATGCCTCATTCTCCAATCATCCAGCGCATTGACAAATAGAAGTACTTCATCTTTATTTCCCATCATACTACAAAGCAAAACAGACAAAAGACAAAAAGACAAAAAACATGACCATCTCCGTTTCTCCCTCAGTGTCTTGATGAACTTATCACTTAGACATTCATATTCAAACGCGCAACGAGACACACACATATTGTTACCGATGTTCTTCTAACATTCTGGTATAACCTGGCATAGAACTTTTGGGTCCCCGAGAAGGTATAGACGCAATAGATGATTGAAGAAGACAAGCCGAGTGGAAACTCGCAATTGAGTGCCACATTTCTTTTTATCTCACTTTGTTCCGCTCTTGTTTAACTTTCTTCCTTTCTTACTTAGAGACCACACTTGGGAATAGGCACGGAGGACACATGGATTCACGGATGATACACAAGATGCAGCTATGCTACATTGTCCTATATACAAGACGATGATTCCTCTCACAGGTGGTTGAGCATGGCCTTCAAGGCCTTGAGCTCGACTTGCTGCGTGGCCACGTACCCCTCCAAGTTCCGTGCGTGCGCCTGCAACTTGGTAAGAAGCCTGAGTGATCAGTGCATCTTGGTCTGGATTGACAAGAGTGCCACCTTCGCTGTGGTGACTTCTGCTGAATCACCCACCTTTTCCGTCTTCGGCTTCTTCCTTGGGGTATCTTCCTCTTCCTCACCCGCACTGTCTTCGGGTGGCAGTGAATCGAAAAATAGGGGGGAGGCTGGGCA
Organism: Hortiboletus rubellus; assembly: GCA_038092815.1. Taxonomy (NCBI): domain Eukaryota; kingdom Fungi; phylum Basidiomycota; class Agaricomycetes; order Boletales; family Boletaceae; genus Hortiboletus; species Hortiboletus rubellus. The sequence continues at coordinate 6,463 of JBBPRB010001016.1, read as the reverse complement.
AACTGGCGGAGGAGACTTGCGGTGGGAAGGACCCATGTGTGGAGGAGACACCTTAGCCCGGCGAGCCGGAACCAGGACAGTGGCAGAGCACGCGCTAGAAAACGGTTAGTAAGCCAGAACCCGATGTGTCCAGAACGATGTATCAGGGACTTTCCCCTTCACAGTGGAAACAACTATCTTCGTCCCCATGGCCTTCACGACCTTCCCACAAGATTTCATGCACTTGATCTTTAACTTGGTGCACGAGTCACACGTGCACCTGGCCCATCCAATGCACTTCCATCCCGCCTTCTCACACGCCTCGCACCCCGGGTTGTGTGTGACCTTTCCCGTGTCATTCTGCATTCAGGCAGACTTTTCGCCCACGATTTGGACCTCTCTGTTGTCTTCCTCAACCTCCTCATCTTCCTCCTCATCTAGGACCACCTTGCATGAAGCTCACTATCACAGATTAGTCATAGGTATCAGGTAGTACCTCTAGCCAAACACTTACCTTCCTTTTCTGCCCTGCACTTGAGGCAGACTCTGGGGTTTCACTTGGCGAATCCAATGCCAGCGGCTCCTCCACCTTTTCCACCTCCTTCCCTTTCATCTCCTGACTCACCTCCTCCACCTTCCGCATCGCTAGTTCCCCCCTGCCATCGTCGGAACAAGGTGTTGGCCTCGCGCATCCACATTAGTAGGTCATCGCTGAGGTCGGTGCTGACCCCAATCTTGCACACCATTTGAAAAGTGGTGTGCACCCAGGCCTGTTGCGCTATCAGTACCCGAGTAGAATGAAACCTGGTGGGGACTCACCACAAGTGCCTGCCACTGTGTGCACCAGGTCTCCCACTCTTCTTGCAACTCATGCTTTTCATTGGGCACTGCATGGGTCATGCCATCCAGCTGGGTCTTGAGGGCAGTGACTTCGTCGGCCACATCAGCTTTCTTCCAGTCGACAACGGACAGTTTGGAGAGGGAGAGAATGTTCTCGAAGAGGGGAAGGGACATGGTACAGAAGGGTGAATTATAAGATGTGAAAGGAGGACGGGAAGTTGTTGAGGACGGATGGGTAACAACTCTCACATTTTATGTGAAGTTCCGCTATTATCCACATTTCAAGCTCCACAATCAACAGAGTCACATGACTGACTGGGGACAGTCAGAGTCAAAGCACCCAGGGGATGTGGAGACTACAGGTTTCCTATGGCCACATCTAGAGTTTTTCCCCTATTCTAGGCCATCCCCTGCCTCCATCAAAGCCCCTATCTGTGTCCCATGTCTTCCCGAGTGGGTCTGTGCCATTTCCATACATTTCCATTTACTCTTGTAATTATCTGGGTTGGCATCATTTCCCAGGTTTGCCGGAACTGACATTTAATGTTGTGGTCTTGTTCGTTCCTTCATTATATTCACTTCCCATCTTTTTCTCCTCTCTTCATTTGGGTTTCCCTTCGACTGGTGCATTCATTACATCACTGGATCTGCCTAGAGTACGATCATCCGATCTAGACTCTTCAGTGTTGTCCCCGATGTAGCGGTACCATAGCATGGTCTGTAGCATTTTCCAGGTACGATTACTACTTTTCTTGTACGGTCTCAAGTGGTGTTACTACCATGAAGGGGCGAGTAGCATTTTCATTACAGCCTTTGGTTACTATCATGATGTTTTCTTTTTAGGAAAAGGGTCTTGGGTGTTTCCCGGGACTATAAACCTCTGTACTATAGAAAATAGAACATCTCCCTTTTTGGCAGCAGCTTTTGTCATTCCCAAGTCTCTCCAACCTCGTTTCTAAACCTTGTCACTTTCCACTCGTACTGGGTCCTTGTCCTTGACCTGAATTTCCACCGTGTCGTTCCGGATTTCATTGCTTCCATCCAGATTCCACCGGATTTGGTTTCCTTGGCCACAGGAAAGTCTCTGCTCACCCTTTTCACTAACAACCTACCTCAAACCCCTTGGGACCAGTATTTCCTCGCACCCACCTGTGTCTTTGCTAGTTTTTCCTAGCTTTCCTTAGGGTATTGACACCCCTAGAATTGACTATCACCTTTACAGCGTGGTACAAGCACACAACAGCAAATGTACCTAGGCCATCCACAGCACCTACCAACCATCCCAGATGACTCACTGACCATCCAAACCCACCATGTCGTCGTGGATGACTCAAATCAATTGCTAGAAGGGTTAGCAGGAGCAGACCGACTCACCACATCATTCAGACGTATTGAGGCTATATCAGGCAGATCGGATGCACCAGAAAGGTTGTATATCAACTCAGTATATTGTAGGATCAGCTGCACATCACGATATGTGAAGATGGTGACACTGGAGTTGATCAAGGCAAGTGCATACACTTCGACAGTGCTACTCTACAGCCAAGCCGCAACTTGCCATATATGAACACTGCTTGAGTGCACTGCAACCACCACCTACAGACATCAATATGGACTACATTTATTGAATCTTTTGATATATTTCTTTTGATCTTACCTTCCATTCTGTTTGGACAAACACTTACAGCTAACAGTTAACCCCTTGTGTTTGAGGGGGAGTGTTGGATTCCCTATTCCATATTTGGTATCACTTGCTTACTTAAGCAGTACCTATATCAGACCATCCTTACCTTAGTCTTACTTAGTGACTTACTGAGTATTCTACAAGTACCTACCATTCTAATATTATAGTAACTTACTGAGTATTCTACAATCCTACTGTACTACAGCTTACATAATGATTTGTGGGTAGGGAACTTCTGGGAATATTGTGTCCAGAAGTGGTGCTTATGTAAGCAGAGGGTCGTGTTAGGTCGCTTAGTCACTCAGCCAGTTATAGCAAACTTGGTCTTGTTGTGTACTAAGGAGCTACAACTAAAAGTTGAGAGTGTAGACTTAGGCTAATCCCTTAGGATAGTAAGTCTAGGCAAGGTAGTGGTAGGAGTCCTATAGGTAGGTTGTTTTAAGGATGGCAAGATGCTTAGTTACTGGTTGGTAGTTAACTTGGCGGTACACTTAGTAGACTCAGAAGGGTGATTGTAACTCAATCTTATTGTCTCAACTAAGGAGTAGGCAAGTTTGGCTTAGAGAGGCAAAGTGTAGTCCTTATTTGGTACTACAGGATGCTTAGGTTGCTTACTAATAGAGACCAGATGCCTTTTGTTGCCCAAAAAGGGGTTTCTTCCAAAAAAATGGTCTTAGAAACTTGTCCTTTATTTAGATACAAGTCCTAATAGCCTAATAGCAGTTCTAAACTCCTATTTACTTCGCTCTGGGGTACCCTGCCTTATTAGGTCTTATTAGGCCTCCCAGGAGATCTCTTATCAGATGAGATTATCTGAGATAGAAGATAAGATTTTTTTTGTAGGCCAAAATGCTCCCCTTTATATACATACTGTAAATACAGGAGGCTGTGCTAGCCAATCAGAGGGCTTGGTGGCTTATAAATTAAGGCACAATTGCTTACTAATGCCAGGCACAAGCTGTCAAACCCAGGCACACTAAAGGAAAGCACTTTGAGCAAAGGAGTCTAAATTTGAAATGCTTTGTCAAAGAGGCTGGCTATGCTGTGCAGGGCTGTACAGACTAATGGGGACAAGGTCACATGGTAGCTAGGGGTCACATGATCACTTCATCTCACTGGCACTTAGCTAAGTAATCAGATAAATAAAAAGGAATCAAAGAAATAGTATGCTATGTACATATTTGCAAATGTAAGGGTATGACTAGAGAGATTAATAGATATCTCAATAACAAGTAGGTGGAAAAATCTGGAAAAATAGGGGTATGTAGGCCATGATAGGGGCTATTATTTCCTATGGTATCAAGGGGTATTGTCCACAGGAAGCTGTGGAAGTTCTGCTTCTCATGTGACTGCTTTGCTATGTGCATGCATGAAACTAGTTTTGTGCAAGTCAACAATTGCCACCACTCGATAAACTTGGCCTGACAAAAGTCATCATTATCTTCTATGCACTCTGTGAGGTGCATGTCAGACCAGGATATGATGTCTTCAATTTCAGCCATATATAAACATTATGTCTAAGTTTAAAAGAGTTCACACACTTATTAATTTCTAACTCCTATCATCATATAATCTCTTAATTCTACTAGTGTTAAGTACCATGCAACTCCTGGTGGAACTCCAAAACTCTGGAGTTCATGTGGACAGATAGGACTTCAGCTTCAGCCTACGTGCTGTGCCCTTGCTGTTATTCATGTCCTGTATTTTGGAGTGAAGAGGAATAGAGAAGACAAAAGGAAACAGGAGTCTGTCTTAGTCAATAATCAAGCTACTGTACATGGAGTATCTAGGAGTTTATATACAGAGGAGGAGTACAGTATTAATAATTGGATGACGGAGATGAAGAATAGAAGACAAGAAAGCTAGTGCTGCACTCCAGTGAGACAAATGCCGGAGCTGTGCATGCACAAGTCAGAGGAATCTAAGGATTGGAAACTAAACTAAGTATGGAACAAGGAGTATCATAAATAGAATGTCAGAAGAGTTTAATCAGAGTTACAGAAGGTCTGGGGGAATGGAGATACATAATTACAGAAAACAAACTGGAGATCACTCCTGAAGAAGTGGAGTTGTGCCTGAAGGGCCAGAGTGTGCTTGGAGTTGGCATGGTATATAATAGTATCCCTTTTTTAGACCTGAACCCCTGAGGGCCATAGAAGGACAATGTAGAGGTGGAGATGGGCAGAGTTAAAAAGTAAAGGTTGAATGCTTCTTAAATCACAACCATCACCATGGATCAATGTTTGTGTGACCAAACATTACCAAATATCAGTTAATTTTATTAAGATCCCACCTCACCCACCAAAAGTGAATATATTATTACAATGAACTTGTCATTTTAAAATTGCCATATTCCCACAGCCACTGGACCAAATCACATGACCCAGGAACCGACTTGTAGCTAGGAGTGTATACATAATTTCATCTGACTAATGGTAAGCAAGATTCCCACAGGTAATTGTAGCACATTTCGTGTGCTGGATTGGGGTTAGACATTGCAATGGTTTTTTGAGTCACTATAGAAGTAGCAGCCATCCACTACACTGGCAGACACAACCCAAAAATCCTTAGATATATTTTAGGCACACAAAATGGGTTACTATTTGATGGACCGCTTTGTCAGGCTAATCAAACAAGTCTGGTGTACTCACAATTAAAAAAAAACAGATATCAAACTATATTGGATAGCCAGCCATGAGGGAGTGACAGAAAATGAAAAAGTGGACAAAGAAGCAAAAGTGGCTGCAAAGAACAACTCAAGTCCACCAGAAAGACTACCACATTACCTCCACAACAGCCCTCTCCCCCAAAGTATCTCTGCATTTAAACAAGCCCAAAAAAACAAAGAAAAAGAATGCTAGACACAAACATGGTCCAAATCCCCCCATCACACCCACCTCTCATTATTAGATCCTAAGCTCATTTCTCACACTGATAAAAAAACTTCACAGGAAACAAACCTTGTACTTCATTTATGTAGCTACATATCAAATACTACCCCCTTAATGACTACCTATACCAAATCAAACAAGTGGATACATCCAACTGCCCCCATTGTAACAACAAAATAGAAAACATCAAACACTATCTCCTCAAGTGCCCCCACTATACATGTGAAAGACACATGTTGACCAACACCCTACACAGAAAAGCCATTAACATACCCTTTCTCCTCTCCAACCTCTGGGCCACTCCCCATCTACTAGCCTATATCAGCACTACCAAACACTTCAAATGCCAGCTCCCAACCATAGTCAACCAATGATAAACTCATGTCCACATTATGCTCACTCAATGAATGAGACATGATCTAGGATTGCTTTGAGGAATTAGTCAGAGAAGGAGATGGGGGCTGCTTCACCCATTAGTTTGGTCATCAGCTCCCCCATTCACTAACCTCCCTCTCCTCTTTTTAGATACCTTCTATTCCCATCCACTCCCTCACTCCCATTCATGCCCAGCCACTATGGTGGCTTGAGCATATGACTAGTCATGCTGCATGCATCATCAGCAACATCACCCAACATCAGTAACCACTCAGGTCACCACTGATTCAGAAACTGGCACATCTAAAACCTCCAGCAGGATCAGAGGGATCAAAGGGAGGCCATAAGCCTGCCCACTGAGGCATTTGCCTGGAAGTTAGGGAAGCAGATGGGGGTGCAGGTGCCCCCTTAGTACTTAGTTCTAGCACTGCCTTACATAGGGTTTATGTACCCCAAAAAGGACAAAAATTGGATTTTTTTTTTAAAAAAAAAAGCACTTTCTGCAGCAGACATTGTTGGGTGGTAGTAGTACCCTTTGCCCTACTAACGACGTCACCGGTGCTCGCCAGGCACTGTCATGTGGTCTTATTCAAGTGAAGTCTAACAACAATTTTAGGCCAATCTGAACAAGGCCAAAGTTTAACTTAGAGACAGTAGTAAGTGTACCAGATTCCTCGGTGATATTCATCTCGGT
>JBBPRB010001015.1:0-11161 GCA_038092815.1 Hortiboletus rubellus | reverse complement strand
CAACTCGACTTCCTGAATATCATTAAGTATACACTTGGTACTGTATGATCATAGAATGCCGAGGGAAACTTGGTATAGCTTGATTTAATTACTTAAATAAAATAAATGGTGTAGTGGTATACTTAGAACCTGTCGATCCAAGGGTGTGTGACCAGACGAATGGGAAACGCCTGATAAAGCTGTGGAGGTATGGACTTCAGTGGACCAGGTGGGGCGAGCAAAGAAACCACCAGGAAATCCTGATACGTAAGGTGTTCAAATGACGGAAGTTTAGGAATAGTCACAGACAAGACTTACCTTGACTTCGACCACGGAAGTGCTAAAGCTAGAGTATTCGACCGGTCGCTCGCAATGGATTTCACCGTCCCAGCTCAACGTCGCCGTGTTGTCTAAGATAGGCTCGACATTTGTTATTGAATTAGGAAAAATCCTGCCTATTCCAAGAACTTCATCTTGAATGTTTTTCCAATCCCCAATCGATACAGTTGTCCGTCGGAGAAGAAATACATGAATGGGTTTCTCGAGGGAAATATCGCTTTGTGTCACGTGTCTGGCGATACTAACCAGGAAGGTCGCCGAAGAGCAGAATGATATATGAAATGGCACGGCATCAGACGACGAGAACACTCCAACTGATGGCACGAAGAACTTGCGGCAAGAGGTCAACTACCCGTGAAAGGGCTCTGCACCACATGACTCACATGGCATTGGGCAATAAGTGGTTCTTTGCCTTCACCCGGGGATCTTTTGGTCATTCCCCAAATCTCTTCTTGCCATTCCTCCGGGCAAGTTTTCAGGAAAGAGAAAGAGAGGGGTGACTGCCTGGGTGGACGGTCGCGGGGGCTATAGCGTAAATACGCAGACAGGCGCACTTCCCTGCATAATTTCAGATGAGCTGAGAATACATTACACGTGCGTATCACTGACTTGGTTCTGGGGAAAATTGGACATGAAACTTTCCGAACCACAACACTCAGCGAGTGCACAACAGCTACTCGACATGGGTGCCTGATGGACATGGAAGGTGGAAGACGGTGTGGGCGACCATGATCTTTATCCCAGTACGTGGAGGGAAAGGATATCGAGACAGGTAACAAGCTAGGGCACTCATCACTGGTTGAGTCGCCTCTCTGCCACAACAGGCGCTCTTTGGAGAAAAGAGTATGCAATAATATTCCTGATCTCGCCTTCACCCGAACTTGTGCCTCTAGCTGCGTCTAAGGTCAAAGACGGGGGTAAACTGGAGAGAGAACGCGACACGAACCTTAACTACTACAGACAAGATTTTTTTCCTATCCGCTGGTGCGAACTCACCATACACAGCACTGCACAGCCCAAAAGTAGGGATGCCATCCTCTTCCCGACAACCTCGCAACGTGAGAGACATGCCATGCTCTTCGTATGTGAAAGCACAGTTTTCGCGGTAGTGAACGGTCTGTTTTGGCGTTTTTTGGATGCATTGCTCCCCGGGTAACGGAGTTGAAGAATATTCAGGCGGAATAGAGGGTGAATAGTCTGGAAGATCTGTACCGGTGAAAGTTTCCATAGTGGAACGGGGCAAGGAAAGAGACCGCCGCAATCACAGACTTGAGCGGGAGAAGTCTCATGGATGGGCTTGGAGTATATATGGGGAACAGCCTGCAGCATTCCGAGTTGGTATGATGATTCGGCAATTCATGCGAAAGCGGCCGCTGTGTCGTGTGGTCAGGAACAAGGCGATGTTTGAGGCTATCAAGTGGCAATGCCCGAAACGTACACTGGCACAACACGTTGCATCATGGCGCTACTGATAGTGAGTAACGTAAGAAGTACTGCGTATCGTATACCGAGTAACACCAATGCCATGCACAGAACCCAGCCCCGCAGATGGGCACGGAAATTTTGATTAGTAGGGTCGTATATGTCTTTGACTGCTTAGTATCAGATGTCCGGGTATTAGTACCACGATGGATGGCCAAGCTAACGTGGCGGCACGATGGTTGGGAGTCGGATCCCCGGTGCAATACGGCGGTGTAAACGCTTGACACCCATATCTCTCAGGATGGCTCTTTGGATATGGGTTCTGGCTCAACAGAACTTGTTATCTGGGGTATGGATTATGAGGAACTGACTGTAGCTTTTGTACACTTTACAACGTGACAGCTCAGCCGATACCCGGAATAGAAAAGGACCGGTTAGTAATGATAGGCCTGCATCAGACGCTCCGCCATTGAAGTTCCTCAAACGCATTCGCTTTACATCCTGAGGGCCAGCCCGATACACCCAGGGGCTAGAGGTAACAAGTGTGCCCTGTAGTCTGAGAGCGCATAGACTGAACGCTTGGCTCATAGGTTGTAATTCAACCACTTCCGGGAAATAACTCTCAAAGCGAGTATCGCACAGATCACTTGGCATGTGGATCCGAGTAAGCCGTCGGCATAATAAAGCTTTATCAATGACAGGGGTCGGAGCTACTAAGCGGAGCATCACGCGTGGTTCAGAACGTTTGACATTTATAATGCGGCAATCATATTCAAGGGCAACGATGCCAGACGGGGCAATTGGACGGAAATGGGTAGGGCCGCGGGGATCCAGTGCTTGGGATGGGTGCCAGGTTTCGAGCAAATAGGACCTGGTAGCTAGGCCTCTGCCATGCCCAGTACCACTAGTAAGTCAAGGGGTTTTATCGAGATCCTGGCGCCACAACTTACAGGTGGTTGGCCCATCTGCCACGGCGGAAACCTGAGTCTGACGATCAGTCTGCTCAGCTGGCGTATTTCCCAGGTCACCATCGCTCCTCTGTTTCAGAGCTGGCTTTTGAAACGTCAAGCTTGTTGCGACCGGCAACCTGAGTCAGTAGCGTCAGACCAAACCCCTTCCAAACACGATAAGATTCTCATCGAGATGAGCGGTCAAACAGAACTGGGCCACGCTCTATACGGCCGGTATACGGGTACAAGAAGTACTCTATCTCCACGGGCTGCGGAGATGCTATCGTGCACTGACACAACTTATTTGTTTCCATAGTTAACAGACCATACTATAGTCCCCCAAGCCAGATTTTAACGCTTTGGGTGAGATAGCCGAGGGTGAAATACTGTAAAAGTGCCTTTCACTAGTACCTGGCTCTACCCACCTCCTTGAAATTCACACTCCTAGGAAAGTAATTCCTGAAATCCTGAGGTTCTTGTCGTACGTGACGGGCATTTGTTCAAGCCAATCAACTTGATGACCAAACTCGGCGGCTCAGGAGGTCTATCATCAGTGCAGACTGAACGAATTAGGAGGCTCGGTAGTATGTGGAAGGCCAGATGAACTGAGTATGGGGAGCTTAGTTTCCCTTGTCGCCTCGCTGGCGTGTGATCCATATCTCCCTTCTGTATTATTATTTTTTGGGTTACTGACCCTTGGTAAACTGTTCTGCCTGCACTTGGTATATCGGCCCCGGCGGCGTTTCTCGATACCCTGCAATACTAGTCTATCTGTCTCGTCCCTTGTATTGGTGACTGTAATCGGAGAATGTAGATCAAATGCGTGAGCTAGGGTAACGAAGTTGTTTTTAAGGCTCTCCGTATCGCGAATATTTCCGTGTTGGCACAGATTCTATCTCTTCGTCATCCAGAGTGTCCTTGTTCCATTTGTTGCAATCGCGGGTGTGCAGAGTCAGGTGTGAGTCAACTGCATTGCATTGTAATACCCTTGCTTCTATTTAGAGGTACAGAGAGAAGCAATACACGGAACTAAATGTCCGAGGAGTCTCGGATCTGCGGGATCACGAGCTGTGGTACTCCCGAGGTCAGAACAAGCAAGCGACTGGAACCACCAGTCCGATGAGAATCTCATCGAGGGGTCCATCAAACGGACACGGGCGTTGGAATGGAGAATGCGGGTCTGAGCGGGGAGGCTTCGGTGATATTAATAGACTGGACCGAACAGTACCGAAAAGTAGGTCAAAGGTCACCGGGCGCACAGTAGTTTGGACCAATAGGGAAGCATGGTCACAATATGCCACGAGATAATTGACCCATCTCACGTGCTAAGTCACGACATCGTTTGACCAAGGATCTGTCACGAGCCGTATTGGGCAGGAGTGTGTTACACCCAGCAGTGGAGACTCGAGTGGTTTCCGAGGAGTGATCGACAGAACGATAGAGTCCTACACCGAGAAAAGGTTTTTAAAAACGGTATGATAGCTCGAAAGGACGACCGTACCTTGACAGAAAATTGATTAGTGTAGAAACTGGGAACGGTAACACCTTCAACACATCTAAGTACGCCGTCCCAATCGAGAGAGTTCAAGCCTTCCCGAAGAGGTTGTCGGATGAATGTGTAAAGTCTTGGGTGTAATGGTTGTGAGAGTCCCATTTTCCCCTCGCCGAGATTGCAACACGCCGTGGCTGATTGTCCGTGTAGTCTGATATTGCATTTTCGGAGCAGATATACCCTGATGGCTACTCCCTCATCCCATTTCCCGATAGCACCCTGACGACCGTCTTGGCCTTGCTCAAGGAATGGGGTAAGGGACGCGGGGCTACCACGAATCTGCAGATGGAACGGGATTGGTCCCGAGGGGGCAAAGGTCCGTACAGAGGGAATGAATAACTGGGAGTGTTTTGTGCACTTGAGCCAGGTTACTGCACATCAGCATGACTCACGAGACATTCGGCTTGTGCCAATCCCGAACCCTGTGTCATTGGTACGGTGCACATAACTTCATGCCATTCCTCAGGGGAGGACCCCATGGTAGACATAAATGGTAAATCACTAGGAAGCATGGGCAGGTGCGGTCGACTTTGCGGGCGGTATATGAGGGGCACCCTGACACTGAAGAGGGACGATAAACAGTGCCTCAGGTCGCATAAGCACAGTACTTACGATTCGGTACCCTTAAAAAAGGATAGGAGCTTGAGTGGACGTGATAGTTCGATTGTCAGCGAGTACGAGCAAGCCGCATGAGGTTCACTACTCTCGAAGGTCGGTGGCAAGGACCGCGTCTGACCACCATCCTCGAAGGTGAGCGGGAAAATGGTACCGAACGGGATGGTCTTTGGACAACGTCGTGCATGAGATGTGCTCCACAATACATAGGTCGTAGAAAGAAAAATAGTCGAAACCGGGACCCCGGAGGCAAGAAGAAATTGGCCCTCAAGCTGAGAAGTCATGACTCAGAAACCCGACTATAAATACAGACAGATCGACTGCACCTTTAATATCACGGACGTTAAACCAGACGCGTCACTGAGTATCACGTTGCCTTGGATGAACCCACCCCGACCGTATACAGGGTACACACTGCCGGGGAACTGGTTGCTAAGAGCGATGGTTAGGCTGTCTGTTATTCTACGACACACCCCGGTGAGGGGTGGCGATGAGGCACGGCGAGTAAATTCGACAGTCTGCTCTCCTGGCAAGAGCTCACTAGAATAGTGTGGCGAGGGAGAAGAAGGTGTGTATGGGGGCACGTCGTGTCCCATTTTTCACGACTCGGTGTGATGAATACTGATCAGATGTAGTAGCACGAGTGTGTGCCATGGGAATCTTCTATATAAACGGGGTGTAACATTGGAATACCGTAGACTGTCACTCGAGTCAGCGATAGTCATTCCAGTGTAAATGCCAAATCCGACTGTGACTCACGCTCCAATTACGCATCTACCTTAAAAAGACACAAGCACTGCAGTCAAAACAACCCTGGTACCCGAATACAGTACCACGGGATCCAAACATATGACCGGCGCGATAATTTAATTCTAAGAAAATGAAGGCTATACATCAGAGTCTGGTTTGTCATCCTTGGAGACCACACTGGGCCCAAGGTCAACAACGGTGTAAAAGGAAAATGTTTTGACTTCAGGTGATTTCGCTATCCTGGATGGTGTGCCTGCACCATCCTCGGATGGCAATGGGTCATCGGATCGGTATGTATACGAGACCATCATATTGAACTATGTAATCGATCAATGCCTGGTCATCTGTAGCAGAAGATACGGACGATACGGACCTTGACGTTGCCCTTGAAACCCGGCTTAACATTCACCTCGCCTCCCACGATGGTTACGTTTGCCCTCCTTTCCAGTACGCCTACGTTTTTAAGGCGACTGCGCGACACTTTGTCCTTAATTCCTCTTCCAGTATCTCCAAAACCAATCCCAAGTTCATCATCCTCTACTCCAAACATGTCATCGTCATCGTCGTATTCCCATGCCTCTGCAAATGCTGCGACAGAGAACGGCGTGGTTGGCAGCGACACCTGATATGAACGCCCGTCAGCAACTCTTTGGGGAGATAATCGTACTTGGATAGGATCGTATAATGGGTTGGTCAGCGCGAGCTGAAAGGAATTACTTGTTCCTGCATGCATAACGCCACTCTTGGCATCCACGCCGGAGCTTGGGACCTTGCCCGCAACTCGCTTGGCTGCCCCTGTTTGAGGAAAGCCAACAGTAATGGCAGGCAAGTAGTTGGCCGCAACAAGTTTGATCTTGTAGCGCACGGACTGTGCCTTCTGTTCCGGCTTGATCAATATATGTCTACACGCTGGACATCGTTTCGAGACCTTCGAGTGCAGGGGTATCCGATGCGGTCGTAGGTCGCTTGGAGAAAAAATGAATAACTACCGTGCCCACATTCACTGACATTACCTCGAGCGCAGTGGCGTCGTCCAGCTGTTTTCCCACCGTTGCTCAAGCTTGGCTACCTCTTCGACAGTTTCTATGTGTCTGAGAACCTCGACATCCGCGTCGTCTCCACCACCACCGAGCTGACTGAAGACAGCGGTTTCTACCCTGCTCTTGTACTCGGGCATCTCGTCCTTATTTGCTGTTCTATCTCTACCGGCACGACCGCGGCCAAGCGGGTTGTACTTGCCCACCCCAGGAATATCACGTGCGAGTGCGGCAGAGGCAGCGGCTGTGGCAGAGGATGTGTGTAGGTGATGGGATGATACTGCTGGCAAATGCGATGAAGATGAAAGAGATGATGTACGCAGAAAAGGTTCGAAATGCTCTTTCAAACGTTCGAACTCTAGCGATTCCGGGGCCGAGTCTTCAAACTTTTGTAACTGCGCTAAACCCATCACATCAGCGAGACAAGAGCAACGCAGGCACCGATCTGACCTGCTAGCCCAGTCGGTTTCTCAAAAGTGATATTGACCTCGGCCGAGTCCCAACGGCAGTGACCGCAATACAAGAAGTATGGAGCTTCTACAGCGTTACTGAGCGGAGCTGAGGGTCGACCGTCGCCGTCATCTGGGGGGTCGGACGCCACTACACAGAGAGTGGAGCGACATATCGGGCACGAAAAGCAATTGCGTGCACATCTATGGAAGGTAAGTTAGACGTTCCCTCTAAACAAAGGCGACTCACCGGTTCTTTTCAGCCCTTACGCTTGCACTAGGGACCTCAAACAAGCAGTTTGGGCAGTAATAACCACTGACTTCGACAGAGACACATCGATTACATCGGACGGCATCACATTCTTCACAAAAATAAAGGTTGTGCAATGGGTGAAAGCTTGCGGAGGATGAAGATAAGGTCGGCGGTGGTGGAACCTGCAAGGTTGATCCAGACATGCAAGGGCAATAGTATTGGATGCTTGGCCACATCTGAGAAGACTGCATCTATGCGAACAAAGCAAAGAGGAACTTGGAGTCAGGTTGGTAGAAACAAGCATCGTAATGAATCTGGATACAAATACAGCTTCTTACATAATCACCAACACGTTGATTACAAGTACTGCACATTAAACGTTTCTCTTTACAGATCATGCACGATTCTAGCACCAACCCAAGAGTAGGGGTAGTTATGTTGGTACCAGTTGCGCATGCTGCGCCTCTCGGCGATCCGCGGGATCGTGGCATAAGATCCTCCCAGCTAATATGCAGAGATGCTGAGCGGATGGACGGTGGAAAAGGGTTCAGGAGAACGTACCACGACTCGGTGAAGACCATCAAAAAAGTCAGTAGAGTGACTAAGAGTGATTGTCACTAACTGAACACACACCGAACACATTTTGCTCACCCTGGGTACAACTGAGATGGAACAAAGCCCTCAAACTTATCAAATACGGTTGACGTCCATTCCCACACACCACCGTTGTGTCCCTGGCCACCGTGGCACTCTACCCCAGTCGTAGCACTAAGCCAGCGTCCTGTTAGTAGATAGTTCCAGCCACTCGAGAAAACATGGAGTCACTTACGGGACGGGATGCCAGTTCCTAAACCCGATGTTTGCACCGCCTTCGTAGCCATACGTAAACCTATCCATGAACACGCGAAGTTCTGGTTCAGTAGGGAGTCGTCCACCCTTGACGCTTGCATACACCGATAGGTTGTCGTAGGAAGTGAGAATAGGCCAGCTCCAAGCAATAGCCATTGGCACGGGACCGTATAACGTACGGACTCCGATCTCTCCGTCTTCATGTTTCACCCAGCTAGCAGGGAACACTACTTTGTCTTTCCCGTCACCCGCATAGAAGTTGAAGAATTCACCGTTGGTAACGGGCCTCCAAGAGATTCTGAAGGAATCGACGACAACCCGGCGGGATGGGCTCTCGTTGTCCCAGCCAAAGACATGCCCTTCCACGTCTAGCGCTTTGTCAGTATCATCGGCTTCAACGTCGTCAATGCCGAGGGTGACGGTAGTAGCTTCGATGACGGTGGTAGGAGAAGAAGGCTTAGGGGCGGTATTCCACGATGCGACCAGTGACTCCCATGGGGGTATAGCAAATCCTGGAGGAGGGATTGTTCCACTCCCACTTCGCTGGAGAAGCATGTACAATAAAGTCTGACATTGGGTTAATACCACACCCAAAGATGAATAAAACAAACAAAAACCTCGGCGTGTAGCCCCTCGTGTTCGTATATCATAAAGAGTGTTCGAGCAACTCTTCTCGTCAACTGGACAGTGCCGTTGGATATATTCGCGTACAATTTCGTGAGTCGCTCTCGTACACGATCCCTAAAGGAGAGGATGGTGCTGAGTGATGGCCAATCCTCACTTTTCTTTGGGACTTCAGAGTGCGGCTGACAAGACTCGTTAGCTTCTAGAACGGAAAAGATGAGCAGAAAACGAACATGGGATTGGGTTGGGTCGTCCACATTGGGGTCCACACCTCTCTGTCCGTGGATATTTAGTCTTCTGCAGTACAAAGTAAGACAACCTACGTCAAAAATGAACTACGTTGCGCGCAATGATGAATACGGGTCACTTCATAAATAGCGATACAAAGCTGACCTTGAACTCTACGGGTTGTGTATGAGATTCTCCGAGCAGACAGGAGAGATGAGTATCCAGGAATGTAGGAATGTGACCAACATAAAACAAGTAGATGTGTCGGAGGTCAATAGGCTTCTCAAAAAGCATGGACGATGGAATCATCCGGAGTGTGACGAAGTCCCATGCCTTCCACATGTCTTGCCAATCTCGCATGCTCGGAACACCAAACACTTTACCGATGATTTCCTCGGTAGGTGCAGTAGGTGACGGCAGCAAGGGAAACGCGAACGATGGACGCTCCAGCAGCCACAGGGAGTAGCGTGACGTGCTATCCCTCCAACGCTGGATTGGTCGCAAACCAGCATCGGTGAACAACACATAGGCATCCCTCTCCGAATACTAAGGAAGAGGTGATGACTATCGACAACATGGGGATAAACAACTGTCTACCTTGAGAGACATCTCGATCTTAATTAGTTCATCCTTCGAGAAATATACCTCTTCCTTAGTGCTTGGTATAGTGATCCGGTGAGGGTGAAGACACTTGTAAAATGCCTTGTGGGCACCTAAAGCGGCGTGAATATGGAAGACACCGCCCATTGTACCTCAGTAATACTCACGACTACCTTCGTCGTAACAGTTGGCATATTCCCAATTATTGAGGTCAAAAACCTCTGGGTCACCGAGAGCTATCCCGGCTGCCTTAAGACCATTCATGATGAAGTTTCTGGTAAAACCTTTGGGATCGTTGTAAGCCATTTCGATTTCCCCGCGGTCGTTGTTGTGATCAAGACCCAACAAGAGAGTATCTCCACAACCAGCGCGTAACGGCAGCGAACGAAGGAACTGAACATCCTCTCCCCGTGCAAAATTGCCTAAAGAGGCGCCTAGGAAGAGAATATGAAGCTGCGGTTGTCCTAGAGTGGGTGGCTTCGCTATGTTGCTATCTCCTGTGACTCGTCCAGTGGTCGCATATGATCCGGGGGGATGGTCTCGATGAAATTTCCGAAGCGTATAGCGTTCAAGCGACGGACTGCTACTGTCAGCACAGACCCCACTATCAACTGTGTCCTGTAAGCCCCCTTGGAGCACAAAAGCGACGCCGTTTTCATAGGTGCCAAGCATTCCCTTTGCGTCGATCTTTCCCTGCATAGCAGAACCTACGTCGGAGTTGAGTAACTGAGCCAGAGTACGTTGAATTTCTCGTTCTTCGAGATCGAGCGCAAAGTACGTCACAGAAGGGATGGTGGGAGTTCCTGACACAAAACCGGCGAGGGCACGCAGTACATGAGAGGTTTTTCTCAGGGATCTGGGTTATGCATCAGCATCCAAGACCGTTAAAAGGTCCAGATACGACAGAATCTTGGCGTTACTCACCCTGCGCCGAGCTCCAGTAGGACCTGAGCTGGCACGCCTTTATTGCTCGCCAGTGAACGGCGTTGCAAGATTCGTACGATTTCGGGCGCATGCCTATGGAGTATATCTTCCTCAGCACCAAACAAGTAGTACTCTGGTGCATCTGTCGATATCTTATCGTAAAGTTTGAGACCGCGCTCGTTGTAGAGAAGATACGTGGGTAACGACTTTGCGTTAAACGGTGCTTTAAGACCCCTGATGATTATATCGAGGGTGTCGTGCTGGGGTTTATCCGTGCCGTTTCGACAGTTTCGAATATCAAGAATGTGAACGGCGGCGCTCGCGTCACCCATAGCCAAGAGGGGGGGGTGGTTTTTGATAGGAATCGGGTGACATTCTAATGCATGGCGCTGCCACCTTTTATCATACTACCTGCTGAAGTAAGCGGTCCCCCACAAACGTTGGCTAGAAGTGAACACGAAGAAGCTTGGAGTTAGATCTGGCAGGTGGAGTAATGCTTCACACACACTCGCTCATGGGACCTCACTTTCCCAAAGGGCGACCAAGGGATCGCTCAATTGGGTGCACACTGAAGGTTTGGAACCCATCAT
>JBBPRB010001014.1:0-11169 GCA_038092815.1 Hortiboletus rubellus | reverse complement strand
CTTGCGAACCATTTTTCTCTCCCCATATGGTATGGGTCCCAGTACCAGTGAACGAAGAGGAGAAAGAATTCGTCGATGGGGCAAAGTTTCTTCAGGAAGGAGAGACCCGTGCCATAACTGGAACCGGAGCTCCTGTAACAAGCCCGCAGCCGAATGCCAGTATGAACACTGCTGTGACGTCCGGAACTGCCGTGGAAATCACCGACGACCAGACTGTTCGCAGGCTCGACTTGATGAACGAAAGGATCGGGGAGGGACCTCGACATAAGCGGAAAATGATTTGGGGTACCAATTCGGACGCTCGTAGCAAGACTGTTAGATGGACTGAGACCGCAGCTCCGTTACCTCGGCCACCTGAAAACGAATACAAAAACTTGGAAGCCTTACAAACTATTGCTTCTAATCCAGATCTATTTGAAGTCTCTACTCCCATAGACGTTGATCGTTTCGAATCACTCCTATCTGAACACCCCAACCAGCCTTTCGTTCACTCCATCTGTTTAGGACTGCGGGAAGGTTTTTGGCCATTCGCTGACACTCACTACGGAGAGTGGCCCACTGTTTGGGACTTTTCGTCTCAAACACCAAAATCTCAACCTGAACGAGATTTCCTCCATGCTCAGATTGACAAAGAAATCAGTGTCGGGCGATATTCTCCTTCGTTCGGGACTGACTTGCTTCCAGGAATGTACAGCATGCCTATCCATGCCGTCCCGAAGCCAGGGACGGACAAACTTCGACTCGTCACCAATCACAGTGCCAGTGACTTTGCCCTCAACAATATGATCTCGCGGGACGACATTGCTGGTGTCACTCTTGATAACGTTCAAGACCTTGCTAATGCCCTTCGTCTATACTGCGGGAATGGAGGGGATGAAGATGACCTCATTGTCTGGAAAGCTGACGTATCGGAGGCCTACCGACAAATGCCTATGCACCCGCTATGGCAAATTAAGCAGATTGTATCCTTCGAAGGAGCTCGGCATGTTGATCGGCGAAACGTTTTTGGTGGACGTGCCTCTCAACGGATTTTTCATGGCTTCATGTCACTCGTCATCTGGATCGCGGTGGTCAAACTCCTCCTCGAATACTTGTTCATATATGTTGACGACTCTTTCTCTTTCCAAAAACGAAATCAGATCTCTTGGTATGAACCATATCAAAAGGAACTTCCCTCCGACCTTGCTCGACTTCTTCGTTTATGGGATTACCTTGGTCTTCCACATGAGGCTCGCAAAC
This sequence comes from Hortiboletus rubellus, assembly GCA_038092815.1. Classification (NCBI taxonomy): domain Eukaryota; kingdom Fungi; phylum Basidiomycota; class Agaricomycetes; order Boletales; family Boletaceae; genus Hortiboletus; species Hortiboletus rubellus. Next base: position 9,930 of record JBBPRB010001014.1, on the reverse strand, counting down.
AGATCTTTGCGAGTGAACTTCCTATCATTGGCTTTGACGTCCACCCGAATCTCATGCGTATCCGTATGTCTGACGAGTCAAGAAGCAACCTTATCCAGGCGCTGCGAGAGTTTGCCCAACATGGGACACGTCGTACCTTAAGGGATTTCCAGCATGCGGCTGGACACCTTAACTGGGCATTGAATGTGTATCCCCTCTTGCGACCAAGCCTCTGTGGCATCTATCGCAAGACCACTGGCAAACTTCTTCAACGAGCCTTGGTCTGGATCAATCGTGATGTTGAACGAGAGTTATTGTGGGCCGTTCGTCATCTCGAACAGTCCGATGGAATTTTCATCGTCAAATCCCTCTCCTGGGACTACCATCACTTATCTAAGGAAGTAACTCGAGTTTATTGCGACGCCTCTTCACAGGCTCTCGCTTTCTGGTTTCCAGGGTCCAACGAGGGGTTTCAGGCTTCCCTGAACGTCTCCCCAAGTCAACCCTTGGAGTCCATTTTCTATAACGAAGCATTAACCGTATGCGCAGCAATCCAATATGCTGTCTCACGCATGCCATTGGGTGGCCGCCTTGCTGTCTTCACAGATAACTTGAACACTGTCCAAATGTTCAGTTCACTTGCGGCTCTTCCTAATATGAATTGGATGCTCATCACCGTTGTCGATCTCCTCATTCGAAATGATGTAGATCTCCGGGTATTCCACGTGTCGGGAATAGACAATGTTGTCGCAGACCACTTATCTCGTCTTCGGAATGACGCAGCCCATCGTTGCGCACCCGGTATCTCTATCTCTTCCTTTCAACCCCCTCGGAATGCGCTGGGGGCAGCCAAAAAATGATTTCCTCGGGCTTACCCTCCAGGCAACGCCCTCGCGAAGCCTGGACTATGGAACGCCTCCTCACAGAGCGTTCCATCACACTTGGTCTGTCCCTCGACGACTCTACCTCTCGTGCCTATTCCTCGCATCTCAACTCTTACCTCAATTTTTGCCACTTACATCACTTTCCGGTCGAGCCAACTCCTGACACCTTGTCCTTCTTCATCACTTACATGTCTCAACACATCAACCCTCGTTCTGTTGAAACATATCTCTCTGGTATTGTCACCCAGCTTGAACCTTTCTTTCCACATGTCCGTGATGCTCGGCGCTCCCGCCTTGTAACTCGCACACTGAAGGGTTCTCTTCGGCGGTTTGGTCGTCCTGTTCAGCGGGTTGATGCGTTGACTTGCAATGATTTGCTTCTCGCTATCTCGCTGACACCAGCTCCTCTTGCTTTCGACGACCTTCTATTCTTGACCCAACTACTCACTGGCTTCTTCGCCCTTCTTCGTCTCGGCGAGCTCACTTGGCCTGACACCACCTTGGCGCGCGACTATCGAAAACTTGTTCTGCGACACTCCGTCACCGTCACACCCTCCTCGTATCAGTTTGAACTCCAAACTGACAAGGCGGACCATCTTTTCGAAGGGAATACTATCCTCATCCATCAACGGGCGTCTGACCCTGACCCTTATTCCCTTTTCACGCAGTACCTTCATGGTCGGGACCAACTTTTCCCCCTCTATCCCCATCTCTGGTTAACCAGTTCGGGTCAACCGCCGACTCGTTCCTGGTTCTTGTCCCGACTGAGGCGTGTCCTTCCCTCTCCATCTATCGGTGGTCACTCTATGCGCGCTGGCGGTGCCACCTTCCTTGCCGCCTCAGGCATCGCCTCTTCTCAAATTCAGGCCATTGGCCGTTGGCGTTCCGACACGTGGGAACGGTACATTCGTACCCACCCCACCTTGCTTCAAGCCATGATTTTCCCTCGCCCTTGACTTCGTACGCTCTTCTTCATCTATCTCTCACAAACCAAAAAAAAAAAAAAAACCCTCCCTCCCTTCCCTTGTATTTATAGCGTTTACAGTGCTCCATTCACGTACTCAGAAATGTATCCTCTGTTCGAGCGAATCGGCCTTTTCTTTCTCGATTTTCCGTTTTCGGGCACCTGTACTCGTTTCGCAGTTCAATCTCAATTGGGTTGCTCATCAAAGCAACCGCGTTTTGCTGGCTCAACCCGTCCTTCCCTGAGCGACGCCGTCTCAGCGCGAAACCGATTAGACTCCACTACACACAACATGCGTTTCAAGATAACCCAACGCTAGACACCAGTTCTGGGTTGCTTTAAGGTCGGACATACGGTCAACTTGACCGCCCAACCAAAGGTTTGCCTCTCCTCGTTGGAAACATAGATCCATGCGAAGTGACATTCATGCAATCTAGATCTCCCTTTAAACTTTCCACCAGATGGTTATTGCCAACATTCTCATCATTCCCACTCCCGCGCTTACACCTTAGCAGGTCACCACTCTACAAAAGCAAACGAATCTTGCACTCCTCCAGATCATCCGAGACAACTTCACCACTCAGTATGCGTCTCAGGCATGTTCGCTTGCTGGGTTTCGTGATACTGTCTCAGCACACGGCGGCACCGAAATCGACGACACCTTGCTAGCAGATTTCCGGTCCCATGTCCCACTTTCAGATTACGACTCGTACAAGCCATTCATCGATAAATTCAACGTACAGCCTTGCAAGGAAGAGGACGTCCAGAATATGTTTTCCCCCGGACTTCCGGACTTCTTCGCACTGTCTAGTGCTACATCCGGAACGATCCCAAAGATTTTCCCGAAATACAATCACGACGCAAAATTACAACTCCCAACTCCTTCATTGATTGATTCAAACAGCAAATATCCGCTTGCTGTGGTGGTGTGCACAGGATACAGGGATGTTAAGGTGGTAGAAAGGGCACCCGGTGAAGTGGTGCAAAGGATCCCTGTCTGCCTCGCATCAGGGGGACATGTACGTAGAGCCCTTGGATGGTATACTGATGACGAGAGCTGGATGTCCCTCCCTAGTACGGTTTTCACATCCCTGACGACGCAGACTAACGTCCTGCGCATTCTAGTGCCAGGTTGTGTTGTACCATTGGCAGCAACCTTGATCGGACATTTCCCTTCCTTCCTAATCATCCACGGTCTCTTTTTCCTCGCGAGTAGAGACGCGGATCGTTTCATTGTACTGTTCGCACCACAGTTCGTTGACCTGATCTGTCACATTAATGACCATTGGGATGTGCTCGTACCTTGCATCAGGGATGGTACTCTACCTGACCTAAAAGGTATTGATCATGTCCGAGAGTACTTGCAGGCAAGTCGGAGGTCCATGAACATGGATGTTGTCACTGAAGCGCTACACAGGCTCGGTTCCATCCGAATCCTGAGCGCGCAGCAGAACTGCTTGCGATTGGGCCTCCGTTCTCCTTTGAAGGATGGTTTGCACGTGTTTGGCCGAACGCAAGCGAACTTGTGACAGTATCCAGTGGCTCGTTTGCTACTGCAGTTCCAAAGGTGTGCGATTGCGTGACCCCCATGATTGTGATGGACTGAAGCATCCCATCCAGGTGAGGTCCATTCTGGGACCAACGGTCTCTATCTGTGTTCCTGGATACGCTGCATCAGAGGCTGCGATGGGTGTTTCGTACGCCAACAAACTAGATGAGTTCGTTTTTCAGAGTGATGAAATTATCGAGCTCTTGGATGTCTCTCTGAATGCAACCCATGAAAATCTCTGCCAACCGGTCAGTATTTCACCTTCTACCTTACATTGTAATTTGGCTAATTGTAGTGGCGATGCAGTGGGAAGCGGAAGTGGGAAGATCCTATGAACCGATCTTGACCACTAGGGATGGCTTGTGGCGATATCGACTGGATGATATCCTGTACATCGTTGGGTTTGACCACGAGAGTAATTCCCCGATATTTAAATACTCGGGGAGGAGGTCGTCAGTATATCATTATTCCTATGCACCGGACATGGTCGTTGATGATTGGTTTGGGACAGGTTGACGATCCGCATCCCCTCCATGCAGATAACAGACGATCAACTCCTAGCAGCCATCCAAACCTTTAGTTCCCAGGACACAATTCAAGTGCAAGAATTTACGACTGTACTTGATGACCGCTCGTCATTGCCTGCTGTGGGCTTCTTTATTGAGCTCGGGGGACCTCTCGGTGCGTCGGTGCACTGGCATGTAGCATGATCCACGAGCGGTGACTCACCAATTCAATCATACAACAGCGCCGAGCGCACATTTAGCACGACAAAAACTTTTTGACGCGCTCGTTGCCACCAACACCGAGCACAAGCGCGTACTTGAGCTCGGTCAAATTCGCCTACCAACGATCTGGATCGTGAACGCGGGCACGTTTGCAGAATATCGTCACTGGAAAGGCGAGAATTCGAATATCGCTTCCGGACAGATCAAAGTCCCTGCGGTGCTACTCAATCCGGCCATGCAAGAGTGGTTCATGGAGCGAGTGATTCAGGAACTCTGAGAAGATGTCTCTTGGAACCGATGAGTATCAAAGGTCAATGTACGAATGAATTACGAATGAATCTGCGACGAGGCTCCCTATTATTGTACGTTGGGCGTCGATAACTGACATACCACTGAATGAAGTAAAAATCACTCGTGAATAGTGCCAGAATCATTGTACATGCATTAGTAGCCCCACCCCGTTATGACAGGTGACGAGTATCATTATATCCAGTGTCGATGCCCTTCACAGTCTCAGAGACAGACCGCATTCGTCCTCAGTCAGGCACATTGGAGTACATATGTGCCTCAATTATTTACGAGGTAAATTCAGGGGTCCTTGGTACTTAGTTGGGGGTGCCAATCGCTTGCCTTCCCCGGAACACACCGCCTGCATGTTGTTCGCACAGTTGAAGAGCAGGTGGGCTGTGTGACATGGGTTGAGCAGGAACTTTCTGTATCGCTAGGAGCTGTGGAAACAAAGATAGGCTGTGCCCACGATCGACCGATCAGATATGAAATTTTGAAACCTATTTGTAGATTTGGCATCCTTCCTGCTCATGCTATGAGTGTCTTAGGGGACTTTGCGGAAAAAAAATGCAACTCAACGAATTAGCCTAAGACTTTCAAGAAACAGAGGTTATCTATGCTACACTGCGAGAGGACTGTACTAGTAGTATCCATGAAGAAACAGAACAAAACGCAAATAGCGAATAAAGATACGTGTGCAGTCTAAACCAGAGTCCTCTCTCCAACCCGGAAGAAGAATAAGTAGAAAAAGCATCATTATCATCGGAGAGCAAGGATCCACCATACCAAACATAACAAGCCAAATAGCGGTGTGCTAGATGGACCCGTCGACCACCGCAAACTAGCACCACTGACGAGCGGTGCGGAGAGTCCGATCGTCTGGTTCAAACAATTCAACAGCGCCGTGTCGGTGCCCGACGGGAGCGGTGAATCCGTCGCATTGACATTGCTACTGAGCGTGGCCGAATTGTTGTAACCGTCGAGCGTGAGGACGATGCTGCTAGCGCGGTAGTACTGTATTGCTTGTTCGGGCTGGGGGGCACCCGGCGCTGAGGCATTGTATACTTGGGGCGATTTTGAACTCGAGGATGAGAGGGAAGAAGAACAGTTGGCGGTTATCGAGGTGATGAGTGACGAGACAGTGCTGTTGTCGGAGAGTACATGGAAGGTTGTATTAGTACTGTTGGAGGCAAATGTCGCTTCGGCCATCGGCCCACCAACGCGGCTCGTATTGTACGGACTCCCATACTGAAATTGAAGTGGGTATGAGCCAGACGCTAGCTTACGCATAACAAATCCACACACCTCTGAATTCTGCAAGTAGCTCCCGGTCGGTGCATTTACCCAGACAACGGGCCAAAACCAAAAGGGAAAACCACGACCTGCAACACCACGACCAGCTATGCCTGGGTAACCACTTCCATATGTTCTGAGGATAAAGCTGTCAGCCTGTGCGCATAGAGCAATACAATTCGGCCAATGGATCGAGAGACCCACCTCGTCCCGAAAACTTGACTCCTTGTTCCACCTCCAGCCGACCTTCCAGCAAACATCTGACCTGCAGGAATTGTAGTTGCGCTCCCGCCACCCGAACCGTAAGCAGTTGCGGAGCCCTTCCCGCTTGCAGTGGACGTGGACAACGGCACAGTACTTGTCTTTCCGGTCGTCCCACCGGATGTCTTGCCACCACTTGAAGTGCTACCACCCCCGCTTTTGGATGAGCTACCACCTCCCCCACTAGTTTTTCCGCCTCCACCACCCCCTTTACGGCGTTCCAAATGCTTGGACTCTGGATGACTAGTAACGAATGGCACGAACATTGTAGAGGTGAGCAGAGTAGTGAGCCCGTGACAGAGGTGCGAAAAGTTTCGAGGCAAAAGAGCGAGAGGGAAAGGAAGCGCACTGGGGAGCCAAGCCCGTGCAGCTTTTATGTCGATCGACGTCAATGTCAACAGAGGAGGCTGAATTGTACTGCCAGATTCGACCTGATATAGTCCACTTTGATTGATCTTCGGGGCTCCGACGCATGGGGCTGCTTTGACTCAGGGAACCAACCATCTGATAGGCTTTGTCACCGCTTTTGTGCCCTAGCATTTAGTGCCTCGCACAGCCTTGTTTAATTAGGGGCTGTACCGTTTCGTATAGAAAGTTCTTGGTCCAGAAGTGAACATTACATTGCCTTTTCCTCCTCCCCCACATCCGCGACACAGTTTCCAAGTATCACGGGTATTTGTTACTTTTCCACCTGGACCTGATGGATCAACCAACGTTCCTGATATATAGGTGTGTGATGCGAAGTGGGTGACTTGATTCGCGATATGTAACATCCCCATAAGGACACCTCCAAGACATGGACGTGCCCAGCGAGTATCTGGCCTCCATCGCGCGCCTGCCACAATGTGATGGAGGCGTGCCGCGCCACTGGCAGTGCCATGCAAAGAGACAATCTGGCATGCGGGTATAATAAATGGTCGTCTAACCGCCCTTCTCTCTCGTAAGGCTTATTATATACTTAACAGGAGTGCACCCCAATGGTTTGGCTGGCTGCCCAATATCGTCAGGGAAATTGGCAGTTTGGAGCGTAGGAAGACAATGCCAACGAGACTCACGGACCGTGCCACAGATTGATTGTGACCCAGGTAAATAGATACTCCACCTCCATCCAGTCGAATCCAGCGAATCAGGAAGGCTGGTATAGGGTCAAGCTGTGGATAGGAGTGAACTTAAAAGTACACCCATATCCTCATTTCCTGGTTCCATGTGGATAGGCAGGATATATACAGGCACCTCGCAGCTTGAATATGTGGTGAAAATTCTCGCTGGCCCTTCAAAAGCACGAGACTTCTATGCACTGAGCACCGCGATCGGTGGGCCGGGCATACCACGCAAGGAGACGTTCGTGACCACGAAGCTGTCGCACGTCCCCTCAGCAACTTGGCTCTACTGTAGATGACACCATCCAGGGTACGTGTTCGAGTCGATAGACGAAAGCTTACGCGAAATTTGGGCTGGATTGGACTGCTTTGCTTATGCATGACTTGGTCTCTCGAATCGACGCGAACTCCATCACGGATGCTAGTGCAACCACACGATCATCCATTTCGCTCCAGCCACCGAATACCGAAAGCGCGCACTCCGCTCCTCGTCTTATCGAATGGGGCTAGGTTCCGTGGGTCAAACACAAGGTCGTGGGCATCCTGCAGACTCGGAGGATCCACATGTGCCTCCGATCCTCAATGAGAAGTGGGTGTCGGCAACTTTTCTATCGAGACATAGGGTTTCTTACTTTAACGCATACATCTTGGATACTCACAGGTACGATCACAGCCGTCAACAGCTGCAAAAGTCATGCTTGCTGTCAACCGAATCGAGTGCGTGAACTGCTGTGTTCCCTCTTGGGATCCTGTTAACCTTGTCTTACATTGCGAGGGCCGATCAACGACGGCTGAAGCGCTGAAGACTTCATCTTTAACTTGTTCAGTCAGGCACATTGAAATACTGCAAATCCAAGGGGATGGTCGCCCACATACACACCTGCCAGTATGTCCAAAGATCACGGACCCGATGCACCCTTAATTATGGGTTTTTCCAGAGGCCGTTCAGACCTATCACTGCTCTCGCAGCCTATGGGTCAGCGATGTCCACACTGCCACCTTCATACAGCTCGTCCCCGCATAGCATCTCGCGCGGGGCTGTGCCATGGCCCCCCAAGAGCGAGGACGGTGAAGGACAAAGAAAGAACTCAGAGGTAAGTGTTTCCCCGAGATGCCCATCTGCTCCTGCCTATGGGGCAGGCCGGCTCACCCCGCCGGTCGCATATATGCCGATGACATTTTATTTGTGGCTCCCTGAACTCAACGAAGCGACTGTTCAGGAAATTGGCACACTGGACAGGAATGAGAGATTCTGCAAGTACCCGAACGAGCTGGGAGTTGGAAGAAGCAGTGCTGAATATTTGAATGTTAGGACGTTACTGTCACAGAGAGTTGAAGCAATTGAATTTGTACACGTTTACTTGTGTAAGCCTTTCACTCTATGCTCTCACACTCCTAGAATTGTTGAGCCATTAATACGTTGACAGCTCAAACCGATGACCAGTAGTTGGACGTCGATGGTTCAATTATACTATTTGGCGTGAATGACGCTCAAGATCGTCTTCAGTCACTAGAGGGAATATCTAACCTGCTCTGCTACCCTATGGTATATTTGTAACACGTACAACTAACATGTGTAGAACAACCTGCATCTACTGACCACCTCAAAGAAAGAGGGAAATAATTATTGTTGTCCAAGAGAAAGCATTCTCAAGACTGATTCGGATGGACCTTCTAAAGAATAAACAAGTGCAAGACACGACACCGAGTCAGCGGCAGAGCAGCATAAGTACATGACAGAAGCCTTGCGAGCAGGTGAACGCCGGGGTATGCTCACCACTTCCATAGTACCATGTGTGCAGCCTCAGCGACTGCCATACCCTTTTGGAAAGCACACAAGCGACAAGGCGGGGAGCGTGCACACCGAGTGGTTGGGCTTGAGCCTCGATCTCCATGCTCACTGTTCAGTCACTCAAGTATAGCTACATAGTAGTACTTGCCGTCGTAGTAATCAAGGGTCGAAGTAAACACACGTGACCGTGGCTTTGCGGCGCGATGTAGAACTCGGACGCTCCGCTCGGATCAGCTAGAAGTGCAGGCCAGTGATTACTAGCCATCTTCCATCCGAACCTCCAGCAATGCTGTCCTGTTCAGGACGCTGTTTCCTCCGTTTCTGCTGGCAATTATTAGAGCCATCTGGGCGGAGTAACTACGACACGCCAGTGACCCTCCGCTCCACTTTCAAATGCAGATTCACGCCGTGATTGGTATTGTGGAGAACAGAGCTGCCCAACGATCACCATCGCAATTCTCCGAGGATCGCATCATTCGCCTGGTGCGTCAGACGTCACATCTCCTGAATTCATTCATTCTTTCCTTGTTGCTTTGGGTGCGTACCCTCGGTCCCTGTAAGTCTGTATGTGCTGAATAATGTACTCGGTGAAGAATTAAAAGGTAGTATCGTCCTCGAAATAGCTCGCCCCGCTCGTCCTATCGAGCCCTGCCATACTTTCATTCATTTTAACCAAAAAATCTACACGCACATTCCTCGTGGAACATCTAGCGCATCCTGTTCGTCCTCGATCTACAGCCTACTCCTAGAGCAACTATGTGACCTTTTGCTTTCAAATCCTCCATCGCTCCCCACATCTAGTAGCTGATATGAAACTTCAGGTCTGCATTTCACCCCCAACTCGTATAATAATTTTAATTGGCGGGTCTTGCACCTCGGATCCAGGATAGCAGCATCGCTTCTATATTTCCCGCGAAGCACCAAAACGGGCATCCAACCTTCAAGCTCCAGGGACAATACTATGCCACAGAGTGCCACCTGCCGTCGACGGTAATCGCTGGAACCTCATGTTCCCATCAAATCTATCTCACGGAATCCCCGCGGGCAGGTATTGGGCACGAGGCTCATATATTCGTAATACACGTGTAACGA